>JAJHZJ010000723.1:1397895-1535395 GCA_023548195.1 Bettongia penicillata ogilbyi
GATCTCTTGAAAGTGAAATACATTTCACTAGAGAAACAAATTATATCTTTTTTTCTCTGGACATGCAATCTCTCTGATAATATCTTTATATCACCCATGAAGAAGAAAGGTAAGACAATTATGCATATTTCTGTGGTCTGTGTATGTATGTGTATGTTCTTTTGGATGTATGAATGTATGGGCTTGTGTATTTGGTCTATAGAAAGCCAATATAGAGAACAAGAGATGGTGTGCCACTCATTGTGAGGAGGCTTGAGCTTGAATCCTGTCTTAGACAATACTAATCATGTGATCATAAATACAACACTTGTAAATTAGTCAGTCAATAAACATATATTAAGTACCTATCAGGCACTCCAGATATAAAAAGGGGCAAAAACAGTCCCTACCCTCAAAAATATTGCAGTCTAACAGAGAAGACAACAAGGAAACAAATACATTGAGACAAACTACAGACAGGATAACTGGGAAACAAATAACAGAGGAGAGGAACTAAATGTAAGAAGGGTTGAAAAAGGATTCCTACAGAAGAGAGGATTTAAATTAAGATACTTGGGAGAGCTGAGGAGGGTGATTTCTTCAGGCATGGGGGACAACCAAAGAAAATGTCTAGAACCAAGAGATGGAATGTCTCGTTCGTGGACCAGTAAGGTCAGATCAAACAGAATATGGTGGGGAAAAAAGACATAAAAGGACTAGAATGATAGGAGATAGATTATGAAGGACTTTGAATGATAGAGAATTTGTGTGTATATATATATATATATATATATATATATATATATATATATATATATATATATATATATATATATTTGCTCCTAGAGTTGACTTGAAGCCACTAAAGTTTATTGAGACAGGGTTTTTGGAAAAATCGCTTTGGCGTCTAAAGGGTAAATTTAGAGATAACAACATTAGTATCACCTACCTCACAGGGTTATTATGAGCAAGGTCCTTTGTAAAACTCAAGAAGCTCTAAAAAGCCAAGGTGTTTTTTTTCTCCTTGGTGGGAAAAAGTCATTAGACCTGGGATTATGTATAGAGAACTTATACCATGGTCCTGGAGAGTTACCCGGAGTACCAACAGGTTAAATGACTAGTTTAGGGTCACCTAGCTAGAAGTCCTGGGTCTTCCTGATTCTGAGGCTAGACCCCTAATAATTTTTCTTGGTTCCTGAATCTGCTTGTTGAATATTACTACTTTTAGGAACCCCAAGGGAGTTGTAAATTACACTTGTGGAAAATTTACTTTGCTATCATACAAAGGATAGTTGTTTTTCCATTTCTCCTCATAAACAAAAAGGACTAAGTGCTTAAGGCTCTCTCTCTGTTGCTCTCTCTCTCTCTATCTATCTATCTCCCTCTCTCTCTCCTATTCCTCCTCCTCCTTCTTGTGTCACTTTACCAAAAAATATCACACTAAACTGTCAACAATTAATTCATTACCATTCTTGAGCTTCAATTATTAAACCACTTGCACATTCAAGTAATTATATTATAAAAAATCTAGGACCCTCTATTTTTCCACAAGTAGATCATGAGATACTTTGTAAAAAAGAAACAAAGAAAACATCTGAAACCCAGGTACATTGTGTCTACAATGAACTTTTTTTTCAAAAAATGAAATGAAGTTATACTTCAGAGAATTAATCTATGTGAACCCATGCTGGCATTGGATGGATGAAAAGAAGAGAGGGAAGGAGGGAGGAAAGGAAGAGAGAGAGGAATGAAGGAAGGAAAGAAACAAATATTTCTTAAGTTTTTATTATTTGCTAGGCACTGTGCTAAGTGCTGGGGATACAGATATAAGCACAAAGACAGTCCCTTCCTTACCTCAAGGAGCTTACATTCTAAAGGGAGAGGACAATATACAAAAGGGAGCTGGCATGGGGTGGGGGATGATTTTAAAGCCAAGAGGAAATCAGAACAGAGCCAGGAGGAAAACAGAGGGAGGCTGTTCTTAGCCCTGCCGCAAAACGTAGGCTCCAAGATGATTTCTCTTTTCTCTAAAAAACATACTTAGGTATTATAAATATCCCTTTCCCCCTTGGGAACCAAGGTCAGACTCACAAAATTATTATGTGAAGAGGTTAGCTGCTTTCCCTTTTTGAAAATCTGGACAGGGGGGTGGAGCCAAGACGGTGGACTAGAAAGACTCACCTATGCTAGCTCCAAACCCACAGCCCATATATTTCCTACAAGAAGAACTCCACACAAATTCTGGAGCACTGCAAGACATGCAGAAACACGGTGGAAAAGATTTCTGTTCCAGATAGCACTGGAGACCTATCCCCAGGGGTCCGTCACACCCCAGAAAGCAGAGCCCAGCCCTGCGCTGCCCTGGCCATGCAGCTCCAGAGGAGCAGATCCAAGCAGGCTTCAGGGATGGAATCTCCTGTGGCCAGGAAGGTCCCTCCGCCCACAGACGCTACAGGTGAGTGAGAGAGACATCTGGACTGTCCGAGAGGGGAGCGGGGTGTCTCTGTGACTCGGGCCCCCTTGGGAGGCAGTGGTGGAGGGAGCGGCAGAGGCAGCAGCAGAGGCAGCAGCTGCATCCCGGGACCCTCTGAGCAGCAGGCAGAAGTTCAGGGCCATTACTGAAAGTCTCTGCATAAAGCCCCTGAGGGAACTGAGCCTGGGAGGCAGCCCTGCCCCCACCCAAGCACCAGAACTTAAGCTCACATTGAATAACAGCAGCGACTGCCCCAGAAAGCCCATTTGAATCTCAGACCCCAAGGACTAGCTGGGTGGATCTAGGCGGGAGTGGACAGGAATCTCAGAAGTCAAGTAACTGGCTGGAAAAATGCCCAGAAAAGGGATGAAAAATAAGACTATAGAAAGCTACTTTGAGGGGGTACAGATGCTCCCGCCTTTCAATTCTGATCACGAGGAACTATTCTTACCATCAGGGAAAGACGTGGAGGTTGGGGCCTCTGTATCCCAGACATCCCAGGTGGATGTCTGGTGGGCCAAGGCCATGGAAGAGCTCAAAAAGGATTTTGAAAATCAAGTTAGAAAGGTGGAGGAAAAACTGGGAAGAGAAATGAGAGAGATGCAAGAAAAGCATGAAAAACGGGTCAATACCTTGCTCAAGGAGACCCAAAAAAATGCTGAAGAAAATAACACCTTGAAAAATAGGTTTACTGAATTGGAAAAAGAGGTTCAAAAAGCCAATGAGGAGAAGAATACATTCAAAAGCAGAATTAGCCAAATGGAAAAAGAGGTTCAAAAGCTCACTGAAGATAATATAATAGTTCTCTCAAAATTAGAATGGAACAGATGGAGTCTAATGACTTTCTGAGAAACCAAGAAATCACCAAAAAAAACCAAAAGAATGAAAAAATGGAAGAGAATGTGAAATATCTCATGGGAAAAACAACTGACCTGGAAAATAGATCCAGGAGAGACAATTTAAAAATTATGGGACTACCTGAAACTCATGATCAAAAAAAGAGCCTAGACATCATCTTCCATGAAATTATCGAGGAAAACTGCCCTGATATTCTACAACCAGAGGACAAAATAAGTATTGAAAGAATCCATCGATCATCACCTGAAAGAGATCCAAAAAGAGAAACTCCTAGGAACATTGTGGCCAAATTCCAGAACTCCCAGGTCAAGGAGAAAATCTTGCAAGCAGCTAGAAAGAACCAATTCCAGTATTGTGGAAATACAATCAGGATAACACAAGATCTAGCAGCTTCTACATTAAGGGATCGAAGGGCGTGGAATAGGATATTCCAGAAGTCAAAGGAACTAGGACTGAAACCAAGAATCACCTACCCAGAAAAACTGAGTATAATATTTCAAGGGAAAATATGGTCTTTCAGTTAAATAGGAGACTTTCAAGCATTCTTGATGAAAAGACCAGAGCTGAAAAGAAAATTTGACTTTCAAACACAAGAATGAG
This sequence comes from Bettongia penicillata ogilbyi, assembly GCA_023548195.1. Lineage (NCBI taxonomy): Eukaryota > Metazoa > Chordata > Mammalia > Diprotodontia > Potoroidae > Bettongia > Bettongia penicillata. The sequence continues at coordinate 1,401,806 of JAJHZJ010000723.1, forward strand.
AAGAAGCATGAAAAAGTAAACAGCAAAGAGAAGTCATTACGGACTGTTTACATTCCTACATGGAAAGACAATATTTGTAACTCTTAAAACCTTTCAGTATCTGGGTAGTTGGTGGGACCACACACATATGTACACACACACATGTACACGCATGCATGCACACACATACACACATGCATGCACATACAGAGACAGAGAGCACAGAGTGAATTGAATAGGATAGGACCATATCTTAAAAGAAATTAAGGTAAATGGTGAGAGAGAAATGTAGTGGGAGGAAAGAGGGTGAAATGGAATGGGGTAAATTATATCTCATTCAAGAGGCAAGCAGGAGACTTTTTAGTGGAGGGAAAAAGAGGAGAGCTGAGAAAAATAAAAAAAAACAAGAAATTTACCCTCATTGCATTTGACTAAAGGAAGGAATAAAATGCACACTCATTTTGGTATGAAAACCTATCTTATAGTACAGGAAAGTGGGGGAGAAGGAGATAAGCAAGGTGGGGGGGATGGTGGTAGGGAGGGCAATGGGAGGAGGGAGCAATTTGAAGTCAACACTCAGGGAGGGACAGGGTCAAAAGACAGAATAGAAACAATGGGGTCAGGATAGGTTGGAGGGAAATACAGTTAGTCTTACACAACACGACTATTATGGAAGTCATTTGCAAAACTACATAGATAGGGCCTATATTGAATTGCCTGCCTTCCCAAAGGGAATGGGTGGGGAGGGAGGGATGAGGAGAATTTGGAACTCAGAGTTTGAGGAACAACTGTTTAGTATTGTTGTTGCTACTAGGAAATAAGAAATACAGTTAATAGGGAATAGAAAGTCATCTGGCCCTACAGGACAAAAGAGAAGATGGGGACAAGAGAAGGGAGGGATGATAGAAGAGAGGGCAGATAGGTGATAGGGAAAATTAGAATGCTCGGTGTATTGGAGTGGGGGGAGGGGATAAAAGGGGAGAAAATTTGGAATCCAAAATTTTGTGAAAATGAATGCAAAAAGTTATATAAATAAATTTTTATTAAAAAAAAGAAAAAAAAAGAAAATCAGGACAATATTTGCCCATCTCCACTCCTAGGATCCTGGAATCAGACATTCACAATTTGATGGGAAGTTAGTAGCCAGCCTGTTTAACTCTTTCATTTTAAGGATGAGGAAACTCAGACCCAGAGAGGGTAATTTGTTCCTGGTCAATCAGTTACCAAATCCTAGAGAAAGAATTTGAAAATAGCCTCCTTTACTTCAAAGTTGACACGTTTCTCACTGCACCATAATGCCTATCTGCATTGCCTTTGGGCCTCAACAGTATATTAACAGGTATACCTGCTCATTCTTTTAACACATTTGCATGGAGTTCAGCTAGGTCTAGTGACTTGAATGCACTGAGAGAAAGGAGTTACTGTCTCTCCATCTCCGCATTCACCTGCAGCTTCGAACTTCAGTTAAGTGTCACTCTTCTGTATTTCAGGCTTCTGGCATGATCATGGTGGAAAACCTCCGAAGCATCTGATCAGACCCCTCATTATAAAGATTAGGAGTCTGAGGTTTCTAGTGGAGAAAAGAAGGCCAACTTTTCAGAAGTAGCACATGGAAGAGTCAGCATTTGAGTCCAGATTTTCTGACTCCAAAGCATTCTGCGTGCTATAGGAAACAGGAACAAGACAAGACTTGAGTAGTTCTGCCATTTTTCTACTGCCTTACTTCTGAACACCTTATTAAAGTTCCATCCAACCCACACAGTGTCCTATTTTTTCATACCTCTTTTTCCTCCAATATTATGAAAGTCCTTAGAAACAGAACATAAATTGGTACTCATAAAATATACTATGGACTACACTACGATAAATCCAGATATCACAAACTTCTTTCTCCTGTACTCTAGGCTCATGAATGCTTTTACTTTTATTGGCTTAAAAGTTTCAAACATAAAAAGTTTTTTGTGGATTTTTGTTTTTGTGTTTGTTTTTTAGTTTTCACATGGTTTTCAATAAATAGATTTTGTGTCCATTCTACCAACTCAGCAGCTAAAATTTCCCATGAAGAATAATAAAATGATAGGATTATGCCTTCCCTGTTAGCTTCACAGACTATCAGACAGTTCTAGCAATGCAGCCATCAATTTGATATTTTCAGAAAAAAATAAAACTCTAGGTCCCATTTATCTGACTTCTGGCCAGAACCAAAATGTTTTTGTTTTGTTTCTTTTTCTAAAAAGCATTTTTCTTTCCTAGGTCCATTTTGGGAAAACCATTTACCTTTTCAGTCAAACAGGAGTCAAATGAATCAATTGAACTTGGTTGGGACATCCAAGTAGTAGTGAGTGTAGTGATGGACACTATCTAATCATCAGAAGCATCTAGCATACTTCCAAAAGGTGGATTTTTCTTTCTCTGCTGGGAGCCCCTGTCTCGTGTTCTATTATTCAAAATGACCAGATAAGCCTAGGATAATGTTTTTAGCATTTGGATGAACCATGACTCAATTGGTTTACAGAATCTGTGCCCAGAATTGTCTCCTTTCTTATCACTACCCTTTGGCTTTCTTCCCTTTAGTCTCAGACAAAATCCTACCTTACATAAGGTGGCCTTCCCAATCCCAGACCCTATTAATCCCAGTCTCTTCTTTGTGTTTCAGTTTGTCTTATATGTATCCTGCTTGAATGTAGCTGTTTGACTGTTGTCTGTACCATTAGACTGTGAATTTCTTGAAAGCAGGGACTTGCCTTTCTTTGTATCCCATTAAGTGCTTAATAAAACCTTACTGACTAATCAACTAGACACTTTCCACCAGTACAAACTGGCAGTTCTCTGGTAATCTTAAAGAGTTGTCTGGGGATGGGGGGGAGGGGGGATCTAATAACAGGTCTTTATGATCATACAGCTAATACCTGCCATAGGCAAGACTTGAATTCAACTCTTTCTAACTACAAGGCTAGTGCATTTTCAGAAATTTGCCTCCTCTTTATACATGCTATTAATTATTTCAATTTTACTTCAATTTGTACCCAGTGGTATTTGCTATTATACCATAAACAAATATTTTGTTTACACAGGAAAAAAAAGACTAATTCTAAAGAGAGTCTACAGAATCATTCTTGAATTGTTTTTCAGTTCAGAAGCTATATGGTAGAAGTGGTTTTTTTAATTCCCCATATATGTATTTTCTTATCTCTATAAAAGTTTTATGAGAATGGAACATGCACATGTCAATGATATCCATGAAAGAAACATGAGAAGGAGACAAGCAGACTTCTGTCTCCAGTGTGGTACATCTCTACACTCATACAGATGAGTGAGAAATATTTAGCACATATGATTCCCCTGTGTTTTCTATTTAATTGCAAAATTTAAAAGCAAACTGACTTGGTAGATCCAAATCCTGCCTTGAATGTTCTCTTCAGAAAAGGTGTTTCCCATGCCTATGTTTAAAAAATGTGTGTGTAGCACTGTGGGGTTTAGGTATATGAGTAGTACCTCTCGGGTGCATGCAGGGGCAACCACATCAACCTCCATCTCTTAATCCAGCACACTTATTTCCCTTTTAGTATTTTCCCCTGGGTTCCACAATAGTGATAATTTTGTTTACTAATACATAATATGCATCAAATAAAGCCTAAATCTGGAAGGCATATATATACTAAGGCAGTGTTGGTGTCTATTTCTGGGACGAAATAGGGCTCTGCAGAAAAATTAAATGGCCCAGATAATGGTGAAACCAAGAGGCCATTTTACTTGTGTTTAAGGGTAAAAAGTTAAAAAGTTTAACCAGACCACTAAGAGATTGGGTGGCAGGAATAACAACAAATGACCTTTAGAGCAGTCCAATAAAGGCTTTACATTGGGCCAAAAATTATGGCTACCCTTCAATCTCATTACATTGGATCTGAGACTAACACCACAGAAGCAGCCTTAAAAATTAAGTGTCATTATAAAGTAACTGGATACCTAATGTGAGAGAATATAGTTGGATACTGGGACAAGGTTTGCCTCCTAATTATATAACATAACAGATAATACATTAAAATATATAAGAAGACCTCTAACTACATCCAATGTCCTGCATTTACTAGGTAACCAAGTTTTACAGCTTCTTTAAGTCCATTTCTCCATCATCTTTATCTCTGAAAAATGGAAAATGCATGCTTTACCTAATTCATGCGGTGGTTGTGAGAACTCAGTGAGCTCACTGATGATGAACTGCTTTGTAAACAGCAAAGTTCTACATGAAATATTATGTCTTAAAAATAGTAGACACTTAAAATTATTTATCATCATGTCTATTAGAGTGATTTTCCTGAAATGATCATCTATGAAAGGATAGAGATTTTCTTAAGTTTTTTCCAATCATAACATGATTGAAAGATTTATGGTGTGTATATAGAGGCTCAGGTGTCCAAATGATCAGAGTTCAAGTCCTAACTCTCCCATATATTAGCCTATGACTGAACAAATCTGTAGGCTTCTCAATGTCCTAGTAGCTCTGTAAGACAATAAACCTCAGAAGAGCTGCAAAAACTTGCCTGTCTCTGGTAAATTGCTCAACAATTTCATTGCTCTCATGGAACTCACTGCTACAAATGTCCATCCTTTTAGTACTAGCATCAATATGATGATAGATGGTGTTAAATCATGTAATAACTTGATCTCAGTTCTTTGTATTTCTTTGTAGTAATAAGAGTCTATCTGGAGTCACTGAGAAATTTAGTCACAGGGATAGATCACGAACTAACAAACCCATAGGATATGCTAGCAGAAGCATAATCCAGGATCTATTAGTGGATGTTTTAACCAATACTGTTTTGGGACATTCCCACAAGTTTTCTAACTAGCACATACTTTTCATCACTTCTTGGAGGAGGCATCGAATAATGTCTAGGGAACTAGTCTTGCAGTCAGGAAGACCCTGGTTCAAATCTTATTTCAGAAATTTACTATCCGTGTGTCCCTGGGAAGATCACTTACTTCCCTGTGTCTCAGTTTCCTTATATGTGAAATGATAGAATTGGACTTGCTGGTTTCAAAGGTTCTTTCTAGCTCAAGCTATAATCATGAAATATGATTGATGAAGGGATACTATGTTCTCATACAAGAGGCAACAAATGGTGCAGTAGATAAAAAGCTGGATCCAGAGCTAGGAAGTCCTGAGTTTAAATTCAGTGTCAGATATTTATTAGCTATATGACTCTGGGCAACACCCCTTAGTCTCAGTTTCCTCAACTATAAAATAGAGATGATAGCAGCATCTACTTTGTAGAGAGCTCGTAAGAATAAAATGAGATTAAAAAAAAACACTTAGTATGATCCCTGACACATGGTAGGTATTTTATTAGTGCTTATTCCCTTTTCTTCCTTTGTCCCATATCTTCACACATAGAAAATATGGGTCTGAGAATACTTCAACCATATGCATATGTCTTAATAGTGAGATCAATATTAATTCAACAAATTGAAAAGATGAATTCAGATTAAGAAACATTTATTAAATATATGAAGTTTTCTAAAAGGAAAAAAATATAAAAATCCCAGGGAAGAATCACTTCTTATACCATAAAAATGCCAATTTTTTTAAAATTTGTTTCAAAAACCTGAAAAATGAATTTTATCTCTGATTACTACAGATGGTCACTGATTAGAATAAATAATTGAGGCAAACAGACTAGTGAAAAAAGAGAGAGGAAAAGAAAAGAGAGAGCATTTTAGTCCCGTGGTCATCTTACTCCTCTCTCCATTTTTTTCCGTGACTTGATGGTAGTAGAGTATTTTATTCATTTTTATTCCTAGACCCCCTCACTAGGAAAATGGCTGAATCTGTGAATTCCTTGTCTTCTTTATAGTGTCGATATTTTTTGTGGAAAAAAAGACTTTTCGGGGGGGAAAAGATTTCTTCCCTCTGTGGAGAATGTTTCCTTTTCTATTTTGATTTTTTGCATAGTAGCTTCAATACATCCATTTTTCAAGAAGTAGAAATGGGATATTGCAGACATTGGGAAATAGATACCTGAGTACTATTTTCTCAAATTAAAGAAGAGCCAATAAGTTGATATGCATTCTTTCCAAGTAAAATTTTACATTTCATATTTTATTATTTCTAAAGAATGTTTTAATAGTCACAGTGAAAGGCATAACTAATTTAATAAGAAGTTCCTTTTTTTCAAATATGACCTTTGTTGATATCCCTACAAAAGACTAAAACATTAACCAAGAGGTCACGTTAACTTAAAACGACAGCCACAGCATTTTCTAGAATTGTCATTCCTTCTAATGTTCATGGGTTCTGAGTCTCTTCATCTCTAAAAGGGAGCAACTGGAGGAGTCCCAAAGTCTAAGGCCAAGAGGTTCGATGATTTGTCCAAATGACTAGTGGGAGCAAAGTTAAGTTGATAACTCAGCAATTAATTTTACTCATTTGTTTGTTTGTTTTTGCATCATGGGTTTCTATGACCAAAGAATTTGTCTTTGGACATTGTTAACTGGGTCCATTAAAAAAACCTTGTCACCAGACTCATGAACAAAATATTTCCATGCATCTGCCTAAAAAGACAAAATTAATTTGAAATATTTCTGTTCTAGAATACACTTTCATTTAGGACTTAACAAGTATGAGGTTGTATCATGGCCATACAGACCTTCAGCTTAACCTCCCACCACAGTTTATTCTACTCATTCATTTCAAAGTTTATTAGGTCTTTCCAAAGTCTCTGTCTTGGTTTATTTGATATGTATGATTCTTTATTTTACTTGAATACATTTTTGAAAATCAGTGCTTTCTTTTTAAAAGCTTGGGGTTATATTCAGGATGGGACTTGTTCAAAAGGTGATTGGACCTCGCAGAATAAGCTAGACCTTAGGATTTAAAAAGAAAAAAAAGGATAGCTGCTATGAATATTTTCGTACATGTGGGCCTTTTCCCATTTTTATGATCTCTTTGGGATAAAATCCTAGAAGCGATATTGCTGGGTCAAAGGGAATGCACTTTTTTGTAGCTCTTTGGGCATAGTTCCAAATGGCTCTCCAGAATGGTTGGATCAGCTCACAGCTCCACCAACAATTAATTAGTGTTCTCCCACATCTTCTCCAATATTTATCATCTTCCTCTTTTGTCGTGGTAGCCAGTCTGATAGGGGTGATGTGGTATCTCAGAGTTGTTTTGATTTGCATCTAAATCAATAGTGATTTAGAGCATTTTTTCACATAACTATAGATAGTTTTAATTTCTTAGCCAAGAACTGGAAATCGAGGGGATGCCCATCAATTGTGGAATGGCTGAACAAGTTATATGAATGTAATGGAATATATTGAGCTATAAGAAATAATGAACAGGAAGACTTCAGAGAGATCTGGAAGGACTCATATGAACTGATGCTGAAGTAAAATGAGCAGAAACAGGAAAATATTGTACACAGCAATGGCCACAGTGTACAAGGACTGTTTCTGATAGATTTATCCCTTCACAACAATGCAAGGACCTAAAACATTCCCGAAGGATTATTGAGGTAAAATGCCATTGACATCCAGAGAAAGAACTATCAGAATGCAGAATGAAGCAGACAGTTTTCTCTTGTGTTATGTTTTGCTTTGTTTTTTTCTCATGGTTTCTTCCATTCATTTTAATTCTTCTACATGACTAATGTGAAAATGTGTTTAATAAGAATGTATGTGTAGATTCCATATAAAATTATAAGCCATCTTAGGGAAGAAGCAGGGAGGGATAGGGAGAAAATTTTAAGACGCATGGAAGTGATTGTTGAAAGCTGAAAACAAATAAATTAATTTTTAACAAATGAAAAAAATAAAGAAAAAAAGGATAGTAGGTGGACTTCTTTGCTCTCCTCTCTTATTCCTTGAATCCTCTGGACAATGACTTACCTTTGTAGAAATGAGTTGGGCCAGGTTGCTTTGTGAATATAGTCCAACCTCTTTTCTCATTCTAACTGTTCAATGCAAAATCTTCAGGTTGTTTTATTTTTTAACTAAAGAAGACAAAAGTGAGTAACTGTAGCACAAAATGATTTCCTGTATCTCTAATGCAAAAAATGCAATTATTTCCTTTGTATCAAAGTCCAAAGAATTCTTGCAAATGGTTTTGTCACCTGAATTAAGTTGATTTCCTTATTGCACAATGGCAGAGCCTACTTCTGAGTTAATGATGCATTATGGCTTTTAATACCCCTGTGACTGAAAGAACTGTAATGAATCTCACTGACTTGAATTTCAGGGCATGAACCTGCTAATCAATGATTTGGAAAAGTCACCTTCAAGGTTGTCAAAGTGCTACATTATTCCTTATTTCTTCTGGTATGGAGGTCAGTCGCCTTTTTTTCCCTTTGTTCTTCAAGATGTGTTTTTATTTCAGGCAATATCATTGAAGTGTTCAGTACTCTATCAAAAGTTAAATAACATACTGTAATTGTTTTCATGGGAATTATTAGTCTATTCCCATCAGGCTACAATTCACAATATCCAACTATAAAAATGCCTAGGCGGAGAAAAGGTCTTATCATAAACAATATAGTTCTCCCTTTTATAGATTAGACATTTTTGCTATGATTGGTGTCTTTTTTTTCTTTAGCATCTTTTGAGTAAGCAGGCATATGAAGTAAAAGATATTCTCAGCGTGTCAGTTTCACTACATAGCCATTGTCGACAGTGACCCTCTTTGGAAAAATATGTGGTAGGAGATAGCACTCATGTCACAATGACATTAAGAATCCTTCATCTTCTCCCTCCTTAATTTATATAAGCATTTAAATCAGTGCAATTTCAATTTAAGGCTGACGTGTATTTTCAAAGGTCCTTGTATGCTGTGGTGAGCCCAGGTTGTGATTGTGAATGGAAGGAAGGGAGTTAGCATCTGAACTTTGGCAAGAGAGGAAGGTTCAACAAGTATCTTGCACAGAGACTGGCTGTGATTAAGCCAGTAATTCACTCCCACCTGAAGCCCTCTTTTCCAGGTAAGAGAAGTTCTCTTGTGAGCATTTACAATGCATTCTCTAAATGCTTGAGAACTGCAAGGAACACTTGATTTACTGGTCAAATCAGATTGAGCCAGAACAGGTCAAAGCTTCTGTTGGATTTTAAGTAACTGGTTAAATTCTAAAGGACTCAACTGGCCCCCAAGGCAACAGCAGGCAGATATATTTTCAGAGAAGCAGTCCTTTTTAAAGGGGATGGCAAAGTTTAAATTATAAAACTCTAAGTATTTGTCTGGTTTTTAGTAGTGCTATTATAGCAGTTGTACCTCAGGGCACATGAATTTATTCCAAAGGCAAGGTCACTGGCTCACCATTTTTTAACTGTATCTAACTGAAGTCCACTTTATTGTAACTGCAGGCAAATAGTGTGCTCTCCAAGGTCCTGATGTGGTATTTCCTTATCACCAATGGCCCCATTGTGAGAGAGAACACAGCAATTTCTTTGTACCACACATACAATCTGATCATTCCAGCTCCACCAGGAATTGTAGGAACTGAGTAAAATGAGACATGACTTACCATGTTTACTTTGTTTTCTTTATCCACAAAAGTCTCAGAAGGTGCCTTTTGTCAACCTGAGGGATGATACCAATTGCCAGAAAGCATCCCTCCCCCTTCTTATTTTGTGACCCTACCAGATTTCCTGAATTACAGAAAAAGTATGGCAGTGTGTGAACAAGAGGCCCCAAAATTATTGTGACTCCGTTAAAGAATAACCCCATTTTTTACATTAAAAACCACTAGTGTCTTAATAAGCAGCAAGGTCTTAACTCACTACCAAAATCCTCTTTTGGAAATTCAAGTTCTGAAGTTCTCAAAGTCACTGCTTACTTAAAACAAGCTTTTCCTCAGCTTGATTTAAATCAATTCAATTTCATAAGCATTCATTAAGAACTTATTCTATGCCAACCACCTTGACAGATATAGGGGATACAAAAATTTTTTAAAGGATAATTCCTCTCCTTGAGGAACTTACATTCAGTTACATGATGGAGAAAGCAGTAATAGTTATATGACACATAATACCAATAATACCAAAGCAGATAAGGTCATACAATTTAAAACATGAGCTTCAATCAGGAACTAATCTAGATCTTTGCGAAGAAAAAAATAGCAACCACCACCAAGAGTCTGTGTCTGAAATAGCAAATATCAATTCATATTGACACATCTGCTCCATAATTAACCCTCCAGGAACTTGATTTCTCTTGCCACTAAGTGAATCAATTATGGGCTTTCCATCTGGCTACTCCTTTCTCCCTATAGATCATTCTTTCCCCTCTTCTCATGTCCTGCTGCTTTTCTCTTACTTATTCAGCTGGATCAGCAACTACGTCTTAAATCATTCAGAGGGATAAACAATAGGGAATCTTCTAGATGGTGAAGTAGAGAAGATTTCAATCTACCCAGTGGGGCCCTTAGTTATTCCAACCAGATTATCAACTGCTATGCCACTAAGGACCTCTTGGGTAGTGAGCCAGTGATCATTCATCTCTCTGAAATCCAGATCAACAAGGCCATAGAAACAATGTGGAATAATCTGAAGGCAGCATCTGTGTGGGCCAAGTGCTTTCTTTTCCCTTCGTTGTCAATGTTCACAATGTATCTCTCAAGTGAACTGATATTTTCTTCTGAGCTGTATAAGTGAGAAAATGAAGTCCAGAGAGACTAGTGGGTTGAACAACCCTGACATTTACTATCTCCCTTGCGTTGTTCCACTGATTGCCACTGAAGGATTCTCAAAGAATTAATAGTTACTCACTTAGGCATCTCATTCAGGATAAGGGACTTTGGTCTTGCCAGGGCTCCCAGGGCAATTCACCCTGAATGCCACATTCGTCTCTACATGTCCTAAATTGCTGGGTAACAACTGGTGAGCTCTTAAACAACTGATCCATTTCAACCACCACAAGTGTCCATCTTCCAGATGAGTATGAAGCAGTCTGCCACTCCAGTCTTTCATTCTGGTTCAAAATAGTTAAAGATTATTTAGAATAAAAAGCATTTTTGGAAAAGGAATCTTTAGAGTTAAAAATTAAATGAATTCGTTGTTGACTTTGGAAAGCAATGGGATTAGAAAATGTTCATCCTATTCTATATCCCTCCTGGCTCTATTTGAAAAATTACCACTGGCAAATCCATTTGCTCCCCTCAAAAGTGAGAGAAAAATAATGCATCATGGGCTCATCTAATTAGGCTGTGAGGTGAAATAATGAAATTACATGAAAAACATTTTCTAGCATTCCACAAAGATCACTTTTATAGGATATTGTGCTATAATTTTTAAAACTCTATGTATACTTATAGAATATATATCTCATACTTACTCTAAGGATGATGGTAGATGAAACCTATTGCCATGTGAAACTTTGGATAAGTAGCATCATTCCCCAAATGTTAAATGATGACATTGCACTGTATGGACTCTAGATCAATTCCAGATCAAGATCTGTAATGCTACACCCCCCGTGTCAAGTGCTAAAATAGGAGTCAATTGCTGGGGGGTTTCCCTTCAGAGTTTCAGGGGGAAATCAGATCTGTGATTTTTACAATGGCATTATTAGTGTCTTCGTAGCCTAATGATTAATCAATCAACACTTATTAAGCCTTGATGCTTTTCATTATGCCAGATAGTCTGATTTTTCATTACACCAGATACAAGCATTGTATGAGGTTCCTACCCATAAAAAGATTCTATAATTGTTGGCAAGTCAGCACATGTACACACATAATCCACTAACTATATGAATTCTATAAGATTGTAAGTTTCTTGAGGGCAGTGCATGACTTTTTCTTATTTGTATCCCCAGTACTTAGCACAGTGCCTGGCAGGTAGAATGTGTTTAATAAATGTTTATTGACAATAGAATATCATATTGAAATTTATCAAGTGTAAAATTGTAAGATTCAAATAGGAGAATATGTAGAAAGATAATCAGGTTAAGACAGACACTTGAGAAGTGAAATATCAATGTTGGTTAGAGTGATCAAGAAAATGTCTATAGAGGAAGGGAGATTTTGCTGGATCATAACTGAAGGCAAGGGTAAGTGAAAAGCAGAGAGAAAATATTTTGGGAGAGAAACAGCATGAGCAAAGACTTGAAGGTGAGAGTGAGCATAATATATACAAGAAGTAGTTTAAGGAGACTGTTATATAATGGAAACAATGCTTGGTGTGGAGTCAAATAATCTGGATTTGAATTTTCATTCTGCCATTTAATAAGTACTTTTGTCCCCTTGGGCAAATCACTTAGCCTTTCTTGACTTCACTTTCCTCATCTATAAAATGAGAGCTTTGGAATAGATTAGAGTCCTCAAAGACATGGCAGTGAGTTACATGGACCCACTCCTGAGTGCTTGAGAATCATAATAAAATATAACAGGGAAATATTTAACAAAACAAAATTTGAAACAATAAAACATAGTGTTAATTTGTCATTGTCTAAGTTATCTAAATAGTCGGCAGAAATCTGTTTCTATTTGAGTCTGACAACATTGGAATTGATATTTGTTTTTCCAAATCTAAATCTATGATGTTGTGATCCAGTGACTACCTTGATTGGAGCAAAGGGTTTGTATTGGAAAGGAGTGGGAAATATGGTTGTATGTGAGATGACAAAAACCTTTAACAAAAACTATACAGTGAAATAAGAGCTTTATTCAACAGCACATGGATAGATATTTTATCCATTATATTCATGGACATAATGATTTCTATTGAAACCATCATAGTTCTTGAGTAGGAGATGTGTCATGATGCTCCCTGGATCCAACCTTTCTCCAACCTGGCATGCCATCCACACACACCCTGGGATATGCTAAGACTGGATCTGTGGTCCTCTGATTGATTAGACTTCTCACTATTTAGTCTAGACCCACCTAGAACTTAGTAATCACTAGCCATCTTCATGTAATACAATGTCATGCACATATCCTTCCTGCACTTTAACCCTCTCTTTTCATATATATATCAGGGAGTAATAAATATGTCAAACCCAGAATTATTAGAACAAGTCAATCATTTTTTTCTACAACTTCACTCATTCCGGAGACTTCTCAGACAAAAACACATTGCCATGGCCTTTACTCCCCTATGTGTATTGTCTTCTTTTTTAGAATGGAAGTTCCTTAGGGGCAGAGAGGGTTTTCTTTTTGTCTTTGTATTCCCGGTTCTTGGTGGCAGCTGGATGGCACAGTGGGTAAAGTGCCATGCTTGGAGTCAAGAAGATTCACTTTCATGGATTTGATTTTGGCCTCAGACACTCAACTAGTAGTATGACTCTGGGCATGTCATTTACTCTTGTTTGCCTCAGTTCTGCACCCATGAAAGGATCAGGAGATGGAAATGGAAAACTACTCCATTATCTCTGCCAAGAAAATGGGGTCACAGAGTTGGACATGACTACATAAACACAATAACATCAAATATTCAGTTCTTAGCATGTTCCCTGTCCCATAATAAATACTTCATTCAGTGTTCCATTCTCAATATAATGATGTTTAAATAAGATGTTTCTGCCAGTGAAGCATGAGATGAAGTGAGAGGTGTAGACATGAGGCAGGAGTCTCAGTTAAGAAACTGTGAGAGTAAACCAAGGTGGTATTGACAAGGGCCAGGCTAATCATTTTCAATCGTTTTCCTCTTTTTACCCTAACTGAGCTTCAGCAAAATGTACCTGACATCCTTAGAGAATGGTCCATGCCAACATTTTATTATAGATTCCTTAAAGCAGAACTTAACCTAAGGTAACCCATTCCTAGACCTTCCTAACACAATTAACTTGGAGGCTCTCCATTTCCAGGTGTTCAAACAAGTGCCAAAAGCACACTCAAAGTGACCTTCTGCTTTGACTTCTCTTCCCGAATCATTTAAAAATACAGTGAATTTGTATTCACGTAACCCAGTTCCTAATCTTGGCTCTGTATCTTAGTGCCCATTAGATTTAGGACATGTCACTTTATAGCCCAGGACTTCACTTTCCTTAAGTTAAAATGAGGGTATTTTAAACTAGATCATATCATACTTAACATATCTTATTAAATAGTACCAACAATAATAAAGTTAGCATCTGCGATGTGCTTTCTGTGTGCCAGGCACTAGGCTAAGTGCTTTACCATTATTAGCTCACATTATCCTCATAACAGACCTGGGAGATACATGTTATTATTATCTCCATTTTGCAGATGAGGAAACTGAGGCAAACAGAGCCTCAATGACTTGCCCAGGATCACACAGTTAGTAAGTTTTCAAGGTCAGATTTGGATTCAAGATTTCTTGACGCCCTATAAGATAGCAAGATGAAATTAGGAAGCCTTATGTATCTTATAAAATAATTGGTAATTACATGCACAATATTGAGATGTGCATGTAATATCCTACAGTTGGGTTAAAAAAATCTACTTCCCAAGTACAAAAGAAGGACACACGGCTAGAATATAGGGCATTTGAAAAGATCTAAGAATTTTAGTGGATTGTAAGCTCATTAAGAGTAACTAATGCAAAATAGCTGTTTAAAAAGTTGATGTGATTTCAGCTACATTAAGAGAAGCAGAAAATCAATTACATGTGAGATAATAGCCCCTCTAGACTCTGTCTGCTCCACTCAAACCACTTCTCAAGTTATGGCAGCACATATATGGACCCCACATTTTCAGGGAATGCTTTGAGGAACACTGATTTAGGAAAACTACAAACATTCCTGTCTTCACTCCCTGCTTTCCAGCCATTTCTTCCAAAACCTTCTCTCTAATCACTCTGTCCACTTTTTCCTTGATTCTTTCCTAACTCCAGTTCTGGAACCAGGAACCATCATCATATCAGTTCTCCTGTTTTTTTCTTGAATGGGGTTTGTCAAATATACTCCTCTATGACTCCACTTACTATTCCAATAACTTTCTAGACCAAGTCACCACATATGTTATTTCCCTACTCAAATGTCAGCTCCTTCAGGGCAGTGAATATCTTTGCTTGTTTTGGCTTTTTTTTTTTAATTTGTCTCCTCCCTCTTTCACACTGTGTTTTTCACATAGAAATCACTTAAAATATTTTTTATTTATTCATTCACTCATACAAGGAAGAACATTGATGAGTTCCAAAGCATCTGATGAAGACAAGGAAGGATGGTTAAAAGATTTATGCTTGTAACATGTAGGAATCAGGTAGAGAAATCAGGAATGTTTATCTAGGATAAAGAAATGTTTGGGACTGCAAAGAACACTGTTCAGATATAAAAAGAATTGTCACATGGAAACAGGATTAGCCTTGTCCTACTTGGTCCCAGACGGTAGAACTAGGAGCAGTGGGGAGAAGCTGTAGAGAGATAGATTTCATCTTCATATCAGAAAAAAACAACAAATTCTGTAGTTATTAGAGCTATCCAAAAGTGAAATGAGTTGCCTTAGGGGCAGTGAGGTCCATCTCAGTAGAAGTCTTTAACTGAAAGGTCTTAACTGAAAGAGGTCTTTAACTGCCACCTTGGGGGTCCTATGTTCCAGTGTGAGTGGGATTGGAAGGCTACTGAGCACATTCCAGGTGTGTGATCTTGTGACAGTGTATACTGTGCCTAAGAGATTGAGAGCAAATGACATATTTTCAAATCTCTACAGAGGTTAATTTCTGCTACCCTTCCGCTAAATGAGCTCTGTCCAGCTTTGGAAAGCAATGCTTTCTCAGTGTTGGTGCTTATGTTGAATTCTGAAAGTGAGTTGGGTCACCTGGGAAATGGCCTGGGCTCAAAAACAGGATGCTTTAAGTGAAATAATGACCTTCAGCTCCGTTTGGTGAAGGAGGACACATACAGGATGACAAGCGTGGGAGGCGCTGGCTGGGGGAAGAATGGCCACATTGAAAACAGTATTTTCTGAAATTCTGTTAAACCATTTGACTTTGAGATTAATGGATAAGCTTACTGTTTGAAGCACAGGAATTAGAGCCATTTCCTCCTAGGGCATAAAGAGCCCCGATAAGAAATGGCAATCAGATTCCGTTATTTTTTTCAATAATGCTTTTTTACCCTTGCAAGAACCTTTCATGATCTTTATCAGTCATCAATTATAGGTTGTTTCAAAACTATGAAACCTGCTGCTGAAAAACATTGCTGACCTCTCACCCAACCCGGGCTATCTTTCTCAGGATTTTTCATTTCAGAGAGGAACGCCTCTTTCACCCCCACCCCCCACCTTTCTCTCACACTTTTTTAAAGCTTGAAAACCCACTCAAAAGAAATTGTTCAATAATGCTGCTATTAAAAAGGCTTTTCAAAGTTGAAAGCGCCAAAGGGGACACACAAAGTTCCTTTCAATGGTTCAGCAAGTCCCTTCTGACATTCATTCTTTATTTGCATTTTTAAACTATTTGGTTTTGTAGTGGGAAAAATTATATTCAGTTATAAAGCTTATCTTTGCAGCATTAGCTGATTCTCAGTGCTAAGCTACAATATGCAATCATCGTTCAAGATGGGAATGAAAGTGGTTTTTAGAAAACAGTCCATTTGCCTGCCTTTCTGGTTGCTTAATAATATTTGACCTGTACTTGCCTTGCAAGCATCAAGGTCTGATAAAGGCTATTGCTTGTAAAAGCTTTTATAGAATAAAGTTCAGTATGTCAATAATCAAAAGAATAAAATATTTTTACCCTTGAGGGCAGAATCTTCAGTTATAGGGTGAGTTTCAATACTAAAAAATATTGTAAGGATATAAGTGATAACAGTGAGAAGAATTATGTCTCTTCAGCTATGTGATAGTGGAAAGGATGCTCGTTTGAAACCGGCCTTTGTGACTTGAGACAAGTCGCTACACAACTCTGGGAACTTCAGGATCTTTATCTAAAAATGGGAAAATTGATATCTGTAGAAACACCCTCAAAGGAATGTCATGAAATGCAAATAAAATAATGTATATAAAGCACTTTACAAACCTTAAAAAAAAATCAACAATGATAATTAATATTTTTATGGCATTTTAAGGCTTGCAAAATACTTTACATATATCATCTCATTTGTTTCTCACAACAGTTATGTGATATAGGTTCTTTATTATCTCCTTTTTAAAAATAAGAAAAATGAGACTAATTTATTTTAAGTAACTTGACCAAGGTCACATAGCTATTGTTGAAGGTGGAATTTGAACTCAGACCTCCTGCCTCAAAGTCCAAAGCTATATGTACTATTCAACTTACTTCTAAGTAACATTATTTATAGCTAAGGTAGAAGCAGAAAAAGAGAAGAAAAAGAAGGAGGAAGAGAAAGAGGAGGAGGAGGAAATGAAGAAGAAGAAGAAGAAAAAGAAGAAGAAGAAGAAGAAAGAGGAGGAGGAGAAGTGAACATGAATGGATATAAAAACAGATCCATATAGGGATAGAGAGACATGATAGATGAGAGAGAAATACTTAGAACCCGTGATTTCACTGATGCTTGTGCCCATGCAGATTGTCGCCTAATCTTCAATCTACCGTCTTGGAAAGCTGATTGAGGCACTACAAAATTATGTAAGTAGGATTGCACAGCCTTTGTGTGGCATACATGGAACATGAACATAGATGCTGTTGATTCTTCCTTCCACAATCCCACATGACCTCTCACTTTGTATTATAAGATTCAGGCATAGAATATGTTGGGTGTTTTTATGGTAACATATTACCCTACTATTAGAAGCCTTAATTGTGTACTTGAGTATTGGATTGCCTTCTCTACAGTCTGTAACAGAGGAGGAATACACATATACACACACACGTATGTACATATGTAATAATCTCATATTTGTATAGATGAACAAACTAGTTTGGTTTTTTACGATGCAAAAGTCAGATATTTCCATTTATTTCTGAAAAAGGGAATTTCAGAATTTTGATTCATTAATGATTTGTTTTCCCTTTATATTACTGTCTTTTCCCTACACCACTCTTAGAACTCTTCCTTGGTAAGCAAAACAAACTGAAATACACCATGTTTGATAGTACATGCAATATTCCATATCAGTGTCCCCCCACTTCTTTACCAGGAAAAAGGAAATATGTTATATCATCAATCCTGTCAAAACAGAGATTATAATTCCCCATTCCTACAACTGCAGTGATAGTTCAACTTGCTCTTTGTGAAATATTTTTCTTCCCATAGTTGTGTGGCCTAGGTTATGCCAATAGTAAAGTGGATGAGCCACTTCTCAAATCATGACCATCTCACTATGAGGCCACTATTCTTTCTGTTCTGTACTCTGTATTTCCCACACAAACTGCCATATGATTATTTTAAAAGGTAGGAAAACTACCACAAGGTACAATATTCATTCAGCTTTTTAGTCATCTTTAGTAAACAAGATACAAGCAGAAACATTTGGAAAACATAAATCACCACTCTAATAGTCAATTATAGCCACTAATGACTAGGATCCTAAGCCAAATCAAAGTAGTATGGTATAACCACATGGACATGATACACTGCTTCTCAAGGAAAAGTTTTAAGGTTGGGGGGGGGGATGTTGACAGGCTTATAGGGGAGGTAGGATTATACTCATTAAAGTCTCTTAGTACCACATGCAAAAAATGATCTCCAAACCATGCCAGCCCTGGGAGCCCTCCCAAAAGAGCACCAAAAGCTCTTCCTTATAAGCTGATCCCTTCCACCATTTTGTCAGCTCTGATAAGGATTGGAAAATAAAGTAGATTAAATAAATACCTAAGGAAAGACAATATGCAGTCCTTGAAACAACAATAGAAACAAAGTCAAACAATGATGCTTTGCTATGTCTTCTCTATCCAGTCAACAGCAAAATTGTACATAGACTCTATATGATAAGGTCCACCAATTGACCCAAAGTGTATGTGGTAATTCTCATCATAAGCAATATTAGGATAGGAAAATGAAAACATCACTGACTCCATGTCAGTGGATAGGGTTTAAATCCCAACTAAATAGCAATTTAGCAGCTCTGTGACTTTCTGAAGGTCAAGGTCACTTTAACTTCTCTAGGCCTCAGTTTCCCCATTTGTAAAAGGTATAGGTAATAAGACCTATGTAAGATTCCTTCCAACACTATAACCTATAGCCAATCTATGATTATGATTTCTGAAGTATAAAGAAAATCCAGTTTGTTCTCTCTTAACATGATTTCTTATTTTTTACAATCTGAGTTAATTCCATGATACTCAAGGGGAATATCTTTCAGTCAAAAACATCTTCCCAGGAGAGCAGAAACAAGCCATTGCTGTCTTACTGAATATGATTTTTGTAAGAACTTCTTTGTTATAAAAATCCATTACTAGGGTCCACCAATATTTATTGGGAGTTGAAATAAAAATATCCCCAGAGGTAAATGGAAATTGATAGCTGCATACTTAATTTATTGTTAAAGAGAAACACTCCTTTTTGGTTCTTTTGTAGATATTTAGTTCTGTTTATTACTGGGGAACTAGCATAAGGGTGTAGCTAGTGTGACATGAGCCTCATTGGGTTCATGAAAACTTCTAGAAAATAGAATTAATTATATAATGAAAAAAGGTGTATTTTTGAATTGGTGTCAATCAACTTGTAGCTTGATTATTCATTCAACTAGCTCTCTTAATAGTATTTGAAGTGGAATTAAATGCAAAGAAAGACTTCACAAAGGTAGCCAGCTCTTGTTAGCCAATATGATGATTTCTGGAGTGCTCCATTCTATTCTTTATCATATTTCTCCTTCTGCTCCTTGGACTATTGAACTCTGTGTCTCCTTCACTGGATTCCTATTCTTCTCCAGGTCTCTAAATGGAATTAGGACAATAAAACCTTGATTTTAGTGGTAGAATGAGGCCACGTCTCAAGACGTTAAATGATTTGTCCAAAGTCATAAAAGCAATGTGTTGGTTTTGAATGCCAGTCTTCTCATTCTAAATCCAGCACTTTTTCTCCTGTGCGAAGCTGATTGAGAGGCAGTGTGTTGTAATACATAGAGCAATGAACTAGAAATTCAAGTGACCTGAAATCTAGGCCCTTAGGTATTCCTATTAAGGAATAATGTGACATAGGGGAAAGAATTTATCCTCTCAGGTTCTCATTCCTTCATCTATAAAATGAGTATGGGGTACAAGAATCATTTTACCAACCTGTGAATTAATTTGAGAGATCCCGTATTGACTTTTTATCCTCAGTGTCATTGTTATTTATGGGGCAGCTAGGTGGCACAGAGAATAGAGTTCCTGACCTGGAGACAGAAGGACCTGAGTTCAAACTTGGTCTCAGATACTTGCAAGCCATGTGACCCTGGGTAAGTCACTTAATCCTATTAGTCTCTGTTTGCTCATCTGTAAAATAAGCTGCAGCAGGAAATGGCAAACCACTCCACTACCTTTACCAAGAAAACTCCAAGTATGATCATGAAGAGTCAGATATGATTGAAATCAGTGAGCAACACAACTGCCATTTATGGATGTCCTGACTTCTGCTATTCTAATTTAGTTACTTCTCCTGAGAAATTAATTTCTTGTAGTTCCTGCCTAGCGTTGAGAAATAAGGCTAGCATGCACAACTTCTAAACTACTGCCTTCCCCTTTCTGCATGTGTCCTATGCAAGACTCAACAGGGAGAATTTCATTTTGAAATGATGAAACTCTAAACTCAGGGTCATTGAATAAAATCCAACTGCAAGATTCTACCCTGTGCCCTCAAGGAAAACTGCCAGGTGGGTCAGTTCATCACCTAACTCATAAGGAATGTAGAAGAAAAAAGGAATATAAAAACATATCACCTGTGTCAGTAGAAAAGCTTGGAAGTTGTTCCAATGGCGCTGGCCTTGGTGCTGCTTCTTGCACATGACACTTGAGCTCTCAACTCCAGCATCTTCGCTAGCTGTCTGCAAGCTTGGAATGTTCCCTGTTCTCTTCAAGCTACAGTCTTCCTTCAAGTCTCAGTTAAAATTCCATTTTCATAAACCTCCTTAATTCTAGTAATTTCTTTCTGTTGATTATTTTAGTTATCCCATGATTATATTTATGCTATCATAATATAATAACATAAATATAATAATTATATATCACAATATAATAATATTATGTATTATTGTACTTATTCCATATATAACTTGTTTGTATATTCTCTCTCTCAAGTATCAATAGGATCAAAAACAGCATACTCTATTTGATATTTTCAATCCTTTATAACCTGCCCTGTCCTACCTTACTCGTTTTCATGCTCCTCACTGCCTTCCAAATAATCTACAATAGAGTGACGCTGCTCCCTGTTGTACTTCATAAATGAAACTCTGTCACCAAACTTGGTGCATTTTCTCTGGCTGTCCCTTACACCTGGAATTCTCCTCCTCATCTCAACTTCCTAATTTCCCTATTCCCTTTCAATTTTCTGCTGAAAAGTCTACTTCCTGCAGGAAGTCACCTCGATCCTCTGTTATCTTAATCTTTTCTCTGAAGTTATCTTCAATTTATCTGATATATATCTTGCTTACACAGTTGCGTCCATTAACCTGTGAGACTCTCGAGATCAGGGTTTGTTTTTGCCTTTATGTTATTCTCTAGTTCTTAATACACTGTGTTCCATGAAGCAGGACCCTAACAAATGCTTGTGGAATTGATTCCCCCATCAGGACATAACTCAGGTACCACCTTCTATAGCAAGCCTTTCCTAACACACCAATTATTAGTATGCTTCCTGTCTTGGAACTTTTTGTACTTATTCTCTATATATTTATTCTGTATATGCTTATGTTTTCTCTTATTAGCTCTCTTATCAGATGTCAGCTCCCTGGAAGTAGATACAGTTCCTTTCCTGTATTTTCAGTCCCTGGAGTAGTGTCTGGCATTTAGAAGGCACTTAATAAAAGCTTGCTGCTTGATTAATTGACTGACAAATTGATGGAGTTTGTCATTTTCTTAGAATTATGTAGGTCTGGAGTGATGCCTGAATATTTGATTGATGGTTGGTTCAGAAGCTAAAATGAAATCCATTCATAGTATACAGGGGTCCCAAGGAATACTTCTACCTGTGCATTTCTGCAGTAGACTGACTTTACTCTAAAACCATAGTATCAGAGATTTAGAATTGGAAGGGACCTTAGAGATCATGTAATACATATTCTTCACTTTACAGATATGGAAACTGAGGCCAGGAGAAGTTGTACCTTCTGAAGGTCATACAAGTCCTATGTGTCTCCCTATGGAGTCACTTTCTTAAGTTGCCTTATACTTAAAAAAAAAGAATTTTGATAGACTTTTATGCCAGAATATCATTGAATGAATTAGATGCTTTCCAAAGTCTTTCATTTCTAAATCTTTCCATCTTCAATGTCAAAAAACATAAAATTAAGAAATTTCCCCTATAATCTGTTGCACTGACTTAGCTTGGGCCAATGGGTACATCAAGAGAATGTCCATAAAAGTGTGAGGTGAGAATACCTTGGTCCCTTTAGTTTTCTTTGAGATTGGAATGGATGTAATGTGGAGTTCACCTTATTTTTTACCCCCAAAAAAGCAGCAATTCAGTTTGTACTTTATCTTTATACTCTTTCCCAGGTGAAAACTACTGTAGATTTAAAATTTTTAAATTCCTTCTAATTCTCAAATCATTCCTGCAAGAGTTAAACTAGAATTGCCAAGCTCCAGATATGCTTCAGGGTCCAGAATGTACCCCTGGGAATATCCCTAATAACTGATGTCAACTAGAATGTGATGAAATCATATAAGATCTAAGCAAGCAATCCGAGGCCAAATGTAGCAGATGACGATCAAGGGAAGGGAAACTGCTGCCATGTATGGCTACTTGCTTGATTCAGTTGCTCTACCTGCTAGTTGTCATCAGAGATGCATGAAAAACAATTTCTATAGCTCACATTGTGTTTTAGAATTTTCTACTCACCTTTTTGATTTTGCATTTTCAGTGCATGGAAATGGAAATATTTCCCAATTTAAAGAATTGGAAGGAGTATGAGAATATGTCGATTGTGATCCACTAGTAAATGACCTTATGGAAAGGAATGTTTCCATTTGTCAAAGGAGAAGCTGATCATCTATCTGGTTTTTGTTTTGCACAGTGATACTCCTGTTAGTAAAGCAATGTTTTGTTTTTTAACATTGTTTGGAGACTCTTTGTAAGGAGAACTCTTTTTTTGAGGTGCAAAAAGATATCCTTTTTATAAAACTTTAATTAATGTGGGATGATTGGGATACCAAAATTAAGTGGACACCAATGTTCTAAGTAGCAGCTTTCAGTGTCCTGTAGACTGTTTCTCTTGCAGAGGCTCAGCATTTGTGTACTGTCCCCTTATAGGACCAGGATCATGATCTTCTTTGCCCTCCACCATGGAGCTGATAATAGACTTAATATTAGTTGTCCTTGGGCACTACTTATCCTAATTTTTATAATGCTATTTACAGATGTGATTAGTTGAGACCTCCAAAAATGTCCTTTCTCTGAAAATACAGATGATTTTTCTGATGGCTTTTTCTTCTAAATTCTGAGAGGTGAAAAAAGTAAACCAAGCATTGGTTCAACATATGTATTTTTTTCCACACACTAAGGTATAAAATGGAAGCAGGAAATGGGATTAGAAAATGAGCTGAATCAATGAGGGGAACTGGAGTCCACATGAAATTCTCAAAAGGAACAAACTTGAATTCTAGCAACGAGAAAAAAGGAAACAGATAAAATCCGACCATCCCTCTTGGTGTATTCTTCATCCTGACATCTAGTAGTAAGTCAATCAGAGCAGCCACACAAGATTCTGGGCAAGTAAATACATTGGTTTGTTTCTTGAAAAGAACATAACCCAGGCCTGTTTAGTTTGAATTCAAATTATGAACTCAAATGAAAATCTGATTTGGAGATGCCATGGACTTCATTGGCCCTCAAAAAAAGCCAGCATTTTAACCTTGTTTCTCAAGAGTTTCTACTGATTTGAGAGCTTATTTTCCCAAGGAAATCACAACTACTCTGGATAAAAGCTGGAAATGGGGATGATCACAGCAAGTGTAAAATCTTTGACTTTAATTTTATAGAACAAACTTTTCCCCACCCTTGGCTTCATCCAAGTTCCATACCATTTAAGGAATTGTAAATGAGTCTTCCTTCCTATTTTAGACCAGACTGAGGCACAGGAAGGATTAATCTAAAATCTCAAAGTCTGTGATAACAACCCCAGACTACTTATATGGAGTTAGCCTAGTCAGCTGAAGCAATTACAAATCCATTTTCTAAATCAATCCAATTTCAAGAAAGCCCTATCATATACTTCCTGCCCAAAATATTGCAGTGAAAATAAACCAGCAGCCAAAGAATCATCTGAGACAGTTCAGCTTTATAACTCTTCTTCTGAATTTTGACCTAAACCTTTCAACAGCCTGGGCAAAATTACCAGAAGGGCTTGAAAGAAATTCATTACAAAGTCCTTATGTCTATTGGCAAGCAGACATCAACAAAAGCTTTGTGTTCTGTCCATATCCATCCATGATTTCAAATTTGGACTTTTTTAGCCTTTTTGTCTAAAAATATTTCTCTTCTGAGATTTCTCAATTTGCTTTTTGAGGGAACAATTTAAAATATCTTGGCTTAGAACACAAGAGTATTTTAAGGTGTCGGTTTCAAGAGGGATGTAATTAAAGAGGATGTAAATCAGAAAGATGCAGAGGGTTTGGGGGTGCATGTAGAGGTCCTGATCCTCAAAGCCTGAGAAGTCATTTTTTCTTTCTTTCATGCAATCTCTCCTTTCACTACGAAGTGCTTCACAAAGTAGATGGCCCTTCACATGCAAAGTAGAAATCATCATGGAGTGCTACTTGCTTCATTGGGAGCAAGTGGTCAATGTTCTGAAATGTTCATCTTCTGAAGACTTGAATGGTAGAAACCAAAAGATGAAGTTTTCTAGGAGGAAAAATTTTCAATTAGTATTAATACAGAGCAGGCCTGCCAGGTAACACAGTGGATAGAACCCAGCCTGGAGTCAGGAAGACCTGAATTCAAATCCAGTCTCAGATTCTTACTGGTTGTATGACCCCAGGCAAATCCCTTAACCCTGTGCCTCATCTTCTTCACCTATATAATGAGCTGAAGAAGGAAATCACAAACTGCTACCATATTTTTGTCAAGAAAACACCAACTGAGGTCACAAAAAGTGGGATAAGACTAACATAACTGAATAAAACATATGAAGCAGGCTACTTGGGTTATAGGATGATGCATCTGTTCATGTCAGCCTTCTCCATGTGCAAAAATCATAATGTTATTTATACAGTTCCATGCATGTTATCATATCATGGTCCAGTGGAAAGACCACTAGCTCTGGAGTGAGAAAAATTTAGTTCAAATTTCATCTATGATGTGTCTTATCTGTGTGACCTAGAGGCATATCATAACCTCTCTGACCCTGCATGTTAGCAACTGTAAAAATAAGGCATTTAACTAGATGCCCCCTTCTAATACTAGACCTAAAATCCTACAAGCTATACAACTATAGTAGGTAGGTACTAGAGATGCTGCTATCCTCATTTTATAAATAAATACAATGAGGCTAAGAGAACTTATGTGACTTGTCCAAGGTTATTTAGATAGTGTCAAAGAAAAAAAACATCCCAACCACTCAAGATCTATACATTATGCCACATTAAGCAGTAGATATATCTAATACCAAACTAAATATGCAGCAAATTTCAGTAATCACTGAAATGTCTCAAATTAATGAAAGAGCAATGCTGGGGACCATATGTCCCATGTGCTGATTGTATGATTAAATAAATGATACTGATTGATATGATTGACGTTCATATAAAGGAAGTATTATTGGTAAATTCATTAAAGTTAGATTATAGTTATGTTACAAAGGAATTTAGGCAACACTATACTTCGATGCCAAGTATTCTTAGATGAAAGGGTTGATTGACATTGGCTTCCCTGTTCAAAAGTTTTTAAAAAAAGAATTCAAATACCTCTAAAGTCCCTTCCAGCTTTAATATCCCTGATTCTTCATGAAAATTCAAATCAGATTACATTTTCTCATGACCACTAGTCATTTTAATCAGGGTAAATTCCTTAACTTGATAGAAGCAAAAACCAGTCTTAACAAAGGGCGTATATATAGTGCCATAATTCATGAATCTGATAATTGTTCCCTGCTCATAATGTTCATTTAGTTTTTAACCTTGATACCTACTTAGCTTGGTCTGAGAAAGTCAAAGACTGCCATTAAATGAGCTAAAATATCATAGTATGGATATTGTTAGAGAAGAGGTTACCAGATTCTTCTCCATTTTAAAAATATCAATATACTAATTCACAGCCAGAATCCTTCATTCCTCAGTTTCATTCAAGGACTTTCTTTAAAAAACGTGCATAGTCTCCTCTATGGTATAGTGTCTTGAGGACAAAGACTATTTCTGCTTTTTTACATCCCCAACACTTAGCACAACATTAGGCACATAAGAAACACTTGAGAAATGCTTGTTGACTTCACTTGACCATATAGTGAGAGACGTATTTGGATATGTAGCTATCTTTGTTCAGTCTTGAGTGAGGTAGGAGGAAAATGGACTGTCATTTTTTAAAATGGGACTCAACATTTTGGTGTATGGGTATGTGGGGGTGGAGAGAATGGGAATCTAGATGATCCCTGCGGTTAATGGCAATTACCTCACATATAAATCAGCTAGGAAAAATGCTAGACTCCTTATTTTCTGCTTCAGTAGTTTTTATGGAACTAAATTATTATACATGAATACATTTTGCTTTACTCTGGGTTTGCCATACTATTTTTCCCTAAACACATTGTGTACCAGGCCATGCATACTTTTCCGCTACTGCTACTTCTATGAGCTATTTGGCTCAAGGGATTTAAGCCTACAAAGGAATGCTGAACCTAGAGTTAATCTTTAGAATTTTCTCTGATGCAGAAGAAATGTTCCCAGGTCCATTTCCCAAAGGTTTATTTCCAATATTTTACCTTCTCTGAGAGAAACTGGATTTTATACAAATAAGTAATAATATTCCTAATGCACCTTCCTTGCTGCTATAAAGCCAATGATGTTATATAGGTAAAAGGGATATTTGAGTCCTGTTGTCAGTACTCTTGCATTCTGACATAGTGTCATCCAACCCTTTGACCTCCTAGGTTTAGGCAAACAGCAAATGGAGGAGGTGAAGACAGGATGTGGAATGGCACATGAACTTTGAAGGCAAAGGACAAAGACAATAGGTACTAAAGGGTTTCTGTTCCCTTAGCACTGTCAGTATCAATGGACGCTATGTGAACTTATGTCAAGTGTCACTGTGCTGCAGTGTCAAGATTACATGTACAGACAATTACAAGTAGACCCTGGAAGACAGTTGCTGAGAACTTGGAGAAATATCCTTTTCTACCTGTTTATCCATGTGGCTGTGATCACAAGAATCACAGAAGTTTCTGCAATACTCGCAATCAAATCATGAATTAACTCCCATTTCATGAGGCTAAAAGGAGTCAATGATTAGGCACCAGACTTATGGGTTAGCTAGCTCAGCTACTCAGATACAGTGAATCACTCTTTGCTTTCCATTTACAGTTTTGAATGGTTTGAACTCCCTGGAACAAGATGTACCTCTCATGATTCTCTTTAACTCAGTCTTAAATTCTTACCACCTCTCCACCTCCCTCAGCCTCCTCTCCCCTATCACTGCAGGGCTGGAAGGTGGAACATTAAACTTCTCCCAAAACTTTCCTTTATAAAGAACCTGGACTTTCCAGATCACCCTCTACTTTCCACCAGCAGCTCTGCTTGGTTTGAACTTCATGGAAAGAGTTACTCCATTGTTTTCCCCCATTAGATTATAAGCTCTTTGAGGGAAGAGACTCTGTTTCTTTTTCTTATTCATGTATTCAACATGTAGCATGGTGTCTAGCACATAGCAGGTATGTAATAAATGTTTATTGAATTGAAATTGAATTGACTGGATTACTGAAGAGAGCAAAGGCAGAATTCAGTCTAATTTGGGTTTCCTCCTTGGTAGGAACCAAGGGCAGGATATGAATGGAACATGAGAACTACATTATATGCAATCAATTTTTTTATTTAATATGTACTTCTCAATCTAATTAAGTAGAATCTTTAAAATATGACTTTCAATTTAACAAGAATTTATTTAGCATCTGTGTGACAGGCACTATGTTAAACATGGAGACAGAAATGAGAGAATCCCTGCCCCTAAGGATATTACATTCAAAGGAGCAAAAACAATGTGTATGTAGATAAGGAAATACAAGTACATATAATGGAAATACACTGCAATTTCTGAGCAGGGCAAACATTAAAAACTGGAAGCATCAAGATGAGCCCCAAGTAAAATGTCCCATTTGAGCTGGATCATGCTCAAGCGAGGGATTCTGAGAGGTGACAATAAAGAAAATTCTTGAATGAGATAAATAAAAGAAGGAATGGGGTATGGTCAAGTAGTTGGGGACTGAGCCAGATTGAGAATGAATAAAAGCTTTAAGATGAGGCAATAGTGTGTGGACTGTGGTTGACTGACAACCACCCTTGTTCAAGGTGTTACCTGCTCTTAGAGGCCTCGCATACACTGCTGTCACAACTCCATATCCCATATTACTCCAATGTTCTGGTGGAAACCATTAAATGTTCAGATTACTATATCATGGGTGGAACATTATAATGAAGTTGTTTTCCCATCAGGGAGACATGTACCTAACTAATTCCACTTGGGACCATGTCCTTTTCATATAATAATTATGCCTATTTAGGCTAACTGGGATTAATGTCACCCAGGGGCTAAAATATGAAGAAAATAAAACCAGAGTAAAAGTAAAGGGAGTATAGGAATGCATTCCAGCAAATCCTAGTTAATTTTCTGTGTCTCTTTTGTGATCATTCTCTATACTTAATGATGTTGAAGGAGGTAAAACTGCAAAACTGCCAAGAACCATTCAATTAGAGCTGGCACCTTTAATGTGCCACATTAGGTCAGCCACAAAGCTCAGTAAGCAGGACATTTGTAACCTAAAGGAGAAAATCCAAATGCAAACAGCACTGGCTTAATGCAAAAGCTCTTTTGGCAAGCCCACAGAAGGCATAATTGAATCCAGCTCTCTTGGGAAGGAACCTTCATCTGCTAGAGGATGACATCTCTGAGCTATAGTAAGAATCTGCCAGCAATGAACTCAAGGCCCTGGGAGACTGGAAAAGAAAGTTGTTCTTGCAGCATTCCCTGCCCTGAAGAATTAGGTGGTTATAGGACTTGGGCTTACCATATGCTGCAGAAGTGCCTCTTGGCTTAGGTATTATGTTTATTTTTTATACCACCCTGATGCCTCAGTGTGATTTAGTGACTAGCTGTGCAAATTGTTAAAAAAAAGAAGAAAAAGATGGAGGCAATTATGAATTATTTCTGAGGCATTTTATTCCAAAACCCTGTTCTTTCCTCTGTGTTCAAGCTTCACTGTGAAAAGAAAACCATGAACTTGGTAAGTTCTGCCCATGTGAGAGACAAAAATGGATGCCAGCAAGAGTTGCAGAAAGAATAGAATCGCAGTCATCGTGATTTGTGCCATCATTGGGCCATTTTGGTACAGAATACCCTCCCCAAAATAAGCACACGCACACAGACATACACACACACACAAAAACACACAGACACACATGCAAACACACACACAAACATACAGACACACACAAACACACACACAAACATACACACACACACACACACACACACCACCTTGCCTCTTATGAAAAGCTCTTTACTTTCCATTGATCCATCTGAACTAGCTACTATTTACAGGGCATGATTTTGAAAGATCTTCCATAAATTCCAAAGGTCTACTTTCTAATGCCTGGCATCCTCATATATCCATAAAATAATAAAGCTGGAAAGGACCTTAGGGGTCACCCAGTTCAGTCCCATCTCCTTATAAATGAGAAAGTGAGGCCCAGAGAGATGAATTGATTTTCCCAAAGTTTTATAACTAAGGAATAACAGAACCGAAACTTGAAAATCAGTTTTTGTAACTCTGACACAAGGTGTTTATTTTTTTTTGCTTGGTCAGCTTAATTGTTGTTCTCCATTTCAAAATCAAACAGGAAGCAGACCCTGGAAGAATGGATAACAATGTCACTAAAATTCACAGCAAGCTATAAATGAATGCTATTGGCTCTTACTGAGAAAAGGTTTTGATAGGATTTGAAGGAGTCGTAGAAGAGAGAAAAAGAAAAAAGGAAAGATCAGAATCAAATTTTGCCCACTTAATATTTTCCCAAAGATAAAGCTTAGACCTTATGTTCATACCAGATATTAATTGGAAGGAAATTCTCATCTTAACATAAATGGATATCTTAGATTTGGCTTCTACAGAACCAGAAAGGGTCTATAAATTATCATGGTAATAAGTAAGATTTTTGTGGAACTTGGTATAGTACTTTCAAAATGTATTACAATTAAATTCACCTTCTGTATGATATCTACTTAGTGGGCTTAAAATAAAGATAGTAGATGCTCCTTGTCCACACAAAAACTAAAAATTCATGCCCCTAGGTTCTCTCTTCTACTTAAATGGAAAACATGTAAATTTATAGGAGTAAACAACTGCCACAAAATTTTTAAATTCCCAGAAGAGGCATCCTATTGAATAGTGGGGAAAAGATTCAAAGGGAGGCAGATGAATTTTTATTTTTATGTATTTTTAACATTCATTGAAAAAAACATTTAAGTTCCAAAATTTCTCCCTTTCTTCCCACCCCTTACCACACCCATTGAGAAGGCAAGAAATATGATAGTAATTATACATGTGAAAACATGCAAAACATATTTCCATATTAGACATGCTGCAAAAAAAAATGCAAGACAAAGTGGAAAAAGAAAGTTATGCTTCAGTCTATACTCAGATTCCATCAGTTATTTCTCTGGAGGTGGATAGCACCTCTCATCATAAGTCTCTCTGTATTGTCTTGGATCATTATATTGATCAAAGTATCTTAGCAATTATCAGTTGATCATCATGCAATATTGTAGTTACCATATAATCAATAGTAATTTAGAGCATTTTTCATTTAGATATCTTTGATTTCTCATTCTGAAAAATGCCTGTTTATATCCCTTGACCATTTATTATTTAGAGATTTCTCTTCTTATAAATTTGGCTCAGTTTTCTATATATTTGAGAAATGAAATTTTTATCAGAAAACTTGCTGTAAATGTTTTTCCAGTTTCCTGCCTCCCCTCTAATCTTGGCTGCATTTGTTTTGTTTGTGTAAGAACTTTCAATCTGACATAATCAAAATTACCTGTTTTTCTTCCCATGATCCTTTTCTATCTCTGGTCATAAATTATCCTGTTATAAATTCTTCCCTTATCATTTATGACTCAACAAGAGAAAGAGAACATTATAGTATTACTATTTATTAGAGAAAAGCAAATTAAACAACTCTAATGTACCACCTCACACCTATCAGATTGGATTATATGACTGAAAAGTTAAATGACAAGTATTAGAGGAGGTGTTAAAAATTAGGGACACTGATGCACTATTGGTGGTATTGTGAATTGATCCAACAATTCTAGAGAGCAATTTGTGACTATGCCAAAAGGGCTATAAAATTCATGAATACCCTTTGACACAGTAATACCACCACCATGCATGTATTCCCTTTTAAAAAGGGAAAAATACTTATATACATAAAAATATACAGTTTTTTGAGCCGCATATATATGTAGACAAATAACTGGAAATTGAGGGGATACCTATCAGTTTGGGAATGGCTTAAACATATTGTGGAATATGATTGAAGTAGAATACTATTGTGCCATAAGAAATGATGAGCAGGATGCTTTCTGAAAAATCTAGGAAGACTTGCACGCACTGATGCAAAGGGAAATGAGTAGAACCAGGAGACCATTACATACAGTAAAGGCAATATTGCATGATGATGATCTCTGAATGATTTAACTATTGCCAGCAATGTAATGACTCAAAACAATTCTGAAGGACTTACAATGAAAAATCCCATCCACCTGCAGAGGCAGAATGGATGGAGTCTAACTACAGATTAAAGTACATTTTTTAACAACTTTATTCTGGTTGCTTTTTTTGTCTTCATTTTCTTTTGCAACATGGGTAACATGGAAATGTTTCGCATGACTGAACGTGTATAATCTATATCTGATTTCTTGCCTTCTCAAGAAGAAGGGATAGGAGGGATGAAGGAAGAAAATTTGGACTCCCAAATTTAAAAAAATACCTGATAATAATTTCACATGTAATTGAGAAAAATAAAAATTAAATATTAAAAACATTTTTACATTATTCATAGATCTGAGAGGTAAAATTTTCCATGCATTCATAATATGATTATGATATCACCTTTCATGTCTAAATCATGTACCCACTTTGACCTTTAACGATATGCAGTATAAGATGTAGTTCTATACCTAGTTTAAGGCATGTGTGTTCTTTACCATTACCCCCACATGCACACATACATCAACAAAATTTTAAAAAAATCTTCAGGAGGAAGAAATGTCATTTGGACTTTGTAGCTCATACAAGCTCATGAACCCAAAGTCCTATGAGGTTCTACTCAATTTTAGCTATATCCCTGAACAAAACAGAGCAGTGATTTGAGGGAATGATAAAGCAAATTCAATTCAACTTAACCCAATTCATTCATTCTTCCAACAAGCATTTCCTAAATACTCTATATGTGCTAGGCAATATATTAAGTTCAAATACATAAATCAACCAGTACTTGCTCTTAAGTAGTTTACGTTATATTCAAAAAAATTGCATATGTGTATATGGTAGATACAACCTAATTTTCAAGACAGAGAGCTCTAGCAACATATCACTCTGGATGGTCTTCTCATATGTGAAGTAGCACATGAACTGAGCAACAAAGGAAATTGCAAAGTAGAGACGATAAGGGACAGTGTTAAAATCATAGTGACCAGCTTGTTAGAACCTTACTGTTACTAGAACCTATTCATTGAGGATGATATGTTGTATATGAGAAACAATTGGCTGGAACATTAAATGCATAAAGAATTTGCTGGTTTTGTGATATCCAGTTGTTTTCTCAGTTACATCCAACTCTTCCTGACCCTATTTGGGGTTTTCTTGGCAAAGATCCTAATTTGGTTTGCCATTTCTTTTTCCATCTCATTTTACAGATTAAGAAAATGAAGCAAGCAGGGTTAAGTGCCTTGCCCAGAATCACACAGTTGTTAAATGTCTGAGGCTAGATTTAAGATCATGTAGATGAGTCTCCTTGAAATCATGAAGATGACTCCTGGTCCTATGCTCTATCCACTGTACCACTTAGCTGCTCATAACATGAAAAAAAATTGATGTCAATAAGCATTTATTAAATAATTTTATGAAGCTTGGAAACAAACCACATTGTGAGATCAAGTGACATCATGAAGAGCTTTAAAAATCCAACAAAGGAACTACAACTTTAAGAGGCAGGAAGGAGCCACTCTGGTTTTTAAGGAAAAAAGAATATTTCTTTGGTCAGAGCTGAAATTTAGGAATGTCAGTTTGTCAGCTGCATGATATAGAGAATAGTTTGAGCAAGCAGAGGTTAGAGTCAGGGAAAATAATGATCATGCTATTTCAAAAGTCTAGGCAAGATCTAAGGGGGATGTGAATTAGGTTGGTATATCTGGAAAGAGAATAAAGGGGATAGTAACAGGAGATAATTGGCGGGGGGAAGGGGTATCAACAAGATGGCAGCTAACTGGAAAGAAATGGTGAGGCAGAGAGAAGAATTAAAGATGACTCAAGTTGGGTAACTAGGAAGGTGGAGGTTAAGAAGAAAAGGAAAAAGAAAGATAATGAATGAGTTGAGTTTGAGATGGTATGACCAGTAGAAAGTCAGTGACATGAAAGTAGAGTTCAGTAGAGAGTTTTGCCATGTGTGTGTGTGTATGTGTGTGTACATATCATTTCTATATTTTGTCTTCATAGAGATCATAGTTGAACCCTTGCTAGCTGATCATTAAGATAGTGTATAGAGAAGAGAAGAGGTTCAAAGACAGAGCCCTTAGTTTACCCAAGCTTCCCTCAAGGCAGCTTCCTTTGCTTGTTTTACCACTAGCAAAATAGAGCATGTAGAAGCAAAAGATTGTTATAAGGAAAAACTTGACTTGGTACAGTTATTAATAGGTATGTGGCATATTAGAGTTTGCTATTATAATCCTATTCTATATTAATTCATAGACTATTATGATCACAAACCAAACACAACTCCTTGTATCTTCATGAACTTAGCACAACGTCCTCTATCTTGTGTTGTGTTAGCTTAACAATTAAAGGACCTCCTCACAATGTTTCCTACTACAATGACCCCTCCACAAGAATATCCTGTGCGATATCATCTGTTCAGGGAGACTTCAAATGTTCCCTGATTTCAGGAATTGACTATGTCATTCAAGTCAAGTTATCTTATCTAATCGCACAGCTGTTGCAATATCTCCCAATCTCCTTTTTTCCTGAAGCCTTCCCCATCCTTTGCTTTGGAAGCCTACGTAAGCCCCATGGAAACTTACTTTGGAGAGTCTCTACCCATGTGGGTGGGGCTTCCTTGCTGATGAACTCAATAAAAACAAAATAAATTTGTGAATCTGGGGTTTCATTACTCCTGCTTCAACCACACTATTCACATCAGAAATCCAGCCACAGCATTTGCCATTGCTGTGAACAAATATTGAAACATGCAGAGTCTTCCAGAGCAATGAACCTAAAATATCAGAGAATTGATGTGTTCCGTTGGTGAAGACACAATTACAAAGTGATGGCATGAGGTTCCCATAGTTAAGGGTCAAGGTCAATCTACTTTGACCAGGGACATTTTATCCCCTGGCTACCTTGCATGGATGGAAGTACTTCCATAGCAGGCACTTTAGTGGAATCCTCTCACATTACACAATGCCCACTACTAAGCATGCCTTCTTTGGGAAAAGGGATTGAGCAAAAAACATCAGATAAATGGTTCTAGGCAAAACCTGAATTGCACTGAGTCCCTTTTTGATGGATTCTGTGTTCAGTCTCCAATACAATATAGGACATGTGTGCATGTGTTTATATAGATGCCCTAGAGAAAATAAGCATGTCCATAGGAGATGAAGGAACTCAAAGTCATGTAGCAAAAAATGACTGAAGAAACAAGGAAATGCAGATAACTGCAGCCAAGTCATGTTAAGCTTTCCAGAGCTTTCCTTGGTTCTTCACTCCCACATGATCCCCTAAATGTGCTATCATAATATAAATTCATAAAACGTGGGCTTGTGCAATACACAATTGCGCACAAGCCCTGATCACCGTACATACCATGCTTCAGTATATTTTCCTCTCTGATCCTGATGGGAGGGGGAAGCTGGAACCTCCAGAGTTCATGACCAACACAAGAGCCCAGCTGTCTTCTTTCTGCACCCTTGTACCCATTTCTAACATTGTCATCCATTTTACTTAGATTTTTATCTGCCCTTCTGATGGGAGGCAAATATGAAAAGGAACAAAGTGACTTGAGTGTGAAGCAATCAGGTGTCCCCGCCTCAACATCTGTGCATTCCTGATTAATGTGATAGTTCCAGGTGGCCAGCAACCTGGTGGTTTTGGATCACATCCACCTGGACCAGAGAAATGGCTCTCCTTTGCTGTAAAACAGGTCCCAGCTCTCTTGGACTGAAAATCACTACCAAAATCCCAACACTTTTTCTCCTAATCACTGATTAAGAAAATGAAACTGATGCAAATACCAAATTACTATTTCCCAGATTCTCCTATAGTCCATAGAACACATGTTCTGTCTCAAGCTGCCAGAAATGGACAGGTGAGTTGGCTCTGGTGGAAACCATATCCTCTATACAAGCAAATTTGGATCAAATTGTTTTTGAGCAAATACTTCATTCATTTCCTTTGGACAGATCTGCTATTTATCTGCTTTTGACAGAATAGGAAATCCTTCTTTGATGTCTTGTGCTAAAATAACCTTTAATCCAGTTAGCCATGATTTGGTAGATCAGGCAGAAGGGAGCTGAGGAGAGTCGCCCAAGGGTCCTCTAGTCAGTCCTGAGAACCAGGATTAAATTAGAATTTTTGCAACTTGTGCAACTATTACTCTTTTCCTTTGCATAGGTAATTGAACCTTATTCCCACCTCTGTCCCCTACAAATCTGACTTTAAAGCACATAAGAGAGTAGTGCGCTCTTTCAATCAACAAGATAAAGTAAGAAGGAAGAGGAAGACATCATTTGCTTTGCCACAGTCAAATGCTAATGGGCAGCTCCGAAAATACAATAAGCATGGTGGCCAGGAAAAACCAGTAGAGGATGCTAACTAGCTGAGTTTTGGTTGGGGTTTGCAGAAAGGCTAAGACGTCTGATGGGGGGAATTCTCCTTCTCTGAGAAAATCCCCAATCGTGCTCATCCTATGCATTCCCAACACATCAAAGTAGATTTGCCCTGGGTGCAGGAATTGCTAGCTATTTGTCTATAGAGGCAAAATAAAAGAGGCACTGGTCAAAAGGGTTTGGCCACAGGGAGAAGAGATGGCTACTTCGTCTCAAAGCCCAGGCCACGTGGCTCTCTGCAAAGCTTTTGGTACTCTCCAATTCAACCTTGGCTAATCAGCCTCCTCTCTCTCTTCCAATCTATATTTCCTCAGAAACACACACATCACACACTCTCTGATGTCCTTTCTAGCAATAATACTTATTATCAAGGAAGGCAACAAAATATGCCACAAAGAACACAGGATGAGAAGACAAAGACAATACCTTGTATTTGATGTGCATATTTTTAATATATGTACATATACATACATGCATACATGTGTGTGCATGTGTAAGACTATAAAACTCCTTGATGATGGGTACTTTTTTTATTTTGGTCTTTACCATAGATTTCTATGCTGTCCAGAATATTATGGGTACTAAATGAATGGCAGTTGATAAATTGGTTGATTAAATGCAGTGGCAGATTTGAGAAAGAAAGTTTTGGGTAGCAGAGATGCTATTTGAAAGCCATCAAGTCATCCCATGAAGAAAGGTTCCTACTTTGCTTAGACTCGGATCATAAAACTTATTTCACACCTTCTCTAAAATTCATTTCAGTAATGACAGAAAGGAATAGGAACTGAAATTTTGATTCATTGATGTAGGAAACTCTCTCTGCCTTTGTAGGCCAGTATCTTCTAGTTTTAGAAAGTTGTCTAGCACAGAGGTATCAACTTTCATCCAGTAGCTCTAAGTGGGTTGTAAAACGCCATAGAGTAGCCCAAACCAGTTTAAAATGCAATTGGGAAATGTCTAACAAAGTAAATGAAAATATAATAGGTTATAGATAATGGTAATTTGTGGTTTTCTAAGTCAATGTGGAGCCCTCAGAGATCTATTTCTTTTTGCATTTGATACAAATGCATAGAACCAATGAGGGGTTCATTGACCTGCACAGGATCACCCAGACAGTTTGAGTCCCTGGCAGAACTTGAATCTATCCTATATTTCTTCTCAATTACAATAGCAATAAAATTTTCCTCAATAAGAAAACCATCCTTCTGAGATATCTAAGTAATGAGTGTATGAGCAGAAGATGTTCTGGGTTGACATTTTTTTTGCCTCCTGCATAATAGAAAAGCCTAGAAAGACAAAACTGGTTGGCTAAGACTCTTCCACTTAAATTGAATTTCTTTTGTTATTTTTCCAGCTAACATCATGGCCACATCATGAGATTACAAACGACTTATTTAAGGTGACTTTGTATGATGTACTTTACAAAAGAAGGTAACGTGCCATTTCTTGTTGTTTATAAGTCAAATGGGGTCACCACCTCTTGAATGTCCTGAATTTTTCTTATTATATCCTGATTCTGATCACTCACCCCACTCCATCATTAGTTTTGGATGGCTAAATGAGTTATAAAATGGATCCAACTAAATTTGAGAAATTATGCTTTCAGGGGGAGAAAACAGAAAGGCTGATCTTGTTGAAATAACACAGTTTTTCTATTAACAAGACAGAAACTGGTACTCTAATGGGAGCAAAACATATTATTACCTAGCACTTCAAGGTAACAACAGTACTAGACGCTTGCAATCCGTGTATGCATGTGCATGTGTGTGAGCGTGTGTGATCTTCTAAACATGGCCCCAGCTGAGAAAATGCAACACAATGGTTCAATCATGTAACCAGAGTCTCTGAACTGTCAGGACAATCACCTGAGGAGTGACAGAAAGACAGTAAAATGAGGCTAGCAAGCAAAACGCTAGATAATGTCGGAGAGTAGAACCTGTTGAGTAAGATGAAACTGGGAGCAAACAAGGAAAATGACAAACCACCCAAGGGAGAGGGAGGGAAAGAAAGGAAAAAAAAGAAAAAGAAACCTCTCAGATACTGAATTTCTATTAAGTGAAGAAAATTGCCTGCAAAAGTTATTATCCAACGATGAGAGATGAAAGAAATCTGAGGTGTATTTGATTGCTGTAAGTCATTTGCTCAACACTCCAGGAACCAGTAAATACATTCAATCGCATATTGTATACTGATTATTAATTTAGCCTTAGATCTCATCATAGCTAGAGGTAGGGATGGATAGCAGAGAATATTTGAAGGACAAAATGATCAATTATAAGGAATGAGAAATGAATTGACTTGGGCACATTGAGGGCCAGGTGCTAGCTTCCATAGATCCAAGTAATCTGGAAGCAGTTCTTTGATTTTCCTTGTCTGTAACTGAATTTGATTGCAATTGTTTTTCACAGGTTGGGGTGCTTAAAATAATTAGCCAGTTTTTACATTCCCCATTGACATCTACTTACCAGCCTCATTCCTTTTGACACAGTTGCAAAATGTGGGACTTAAATGAACTACAGGTCAACACAGAGGATGCTAAAACCTATTTCATAGATTAAACTTTATATTAAACAAAAATGAATTGTACTTATTTTGCTGTCTATGTGAAAAGACAAGTGTAGCTGACCATAATCATTATCTTTGAGTGGAAACATCAGTAGTTATTTCCATATCACCTGTATAATAAGTATCGAAGTTGTACCTAAAGTGTATGAAATGTGTGGATTTGAATGCTAGCTTTCTTTCTTTTTACCCTTAGTGACTGAGTTAATCATATAACTTCTTGGGGTTTGAAGATCTGGGTGATGTATCACAAGGCACCACAATTTAAAATAGTTCAGTATGGTGTGGTAGATAGATTAGCGGGCTTGGAATTAGAAAGCAGTGACTGCAAATCCTACCTTAAACCCGACACTGGACAAGTTTAAGGCCTCTAGGGGTCCTTGGTTTCCACATCTGTAAAATGAAGGAGATGGATTTGATGACCTCTAAGTTTCCTTTTGATTCTATGTTCTTCCCTTGGTAGTACTCCAGACTTCTAGCCCTGTGCTAGACTCCCCTCTATCTGCTGCCCCCTGCCAGCCTTGTGTTAGCATACTCACCTTGGAGGGCTCCACGGCCTCCTGCCATGTCTTCTGCACATTCTTGCTATATCCTACTTGGACAAACTTGACCAATGCTAACACAATACCCTCCTCATTTGTCCCCCTCCTCCTCCCCATCTCCATCCATGGCTGAAGAGTTGGAGAGCATTGAATACATGCTGAGAACACAGGCTGTACTCTCGGGCATGAAACATTCAATCAAAACTACTCCCATGTAACTCTGTCTCATAGTGGCCTAGTTTCCAAGGTTTCCTCCATAGCTATATGCCCCAGTTATAGTTCTAAACAGTTACTACACTTGCGGGGCTTAGTGTTAATAGACATTATCCTTAGGAATTGGCACTAAATCATTCTCCTTGTACATTAATATTTTTGATCTGGCCCTATTTGTTAACAAAGTATATTGATGGTTACCTATGGGCTATGATCTGAGATATACTGGAAAAGGACTCTGTGTGCCCTACAAAAGAAACTCCTCCCCCACTGTTCTAACATAATGCCCCAGATCTTCATCATCCAACTCATCCTTTTAGGTTAAGGCATTTTTCCTAGAATCTCTGTAATATGTACCTATGTTACCTGAAAGGAAAAAAAAAATAAAAACTGTGAAAACACTAATACAGCTTATTTTATAAGCATACAGAGAACTGTGGTCATGAGACACAGGACAAGTAAGTTTTGATAGGTGAATAAAGTAGTTGACCTTGACAAGACTACAAATTCCTGGCCAGTATGAGTATTTTTTGATAGAATATTACAGGTCTTCCCTTGTCTCTTCATAGACACCTTATGTCTTACTCCCAAAGTCTATCATCCTGATTTGGGGTTGGTTAGTTTATTTTATTGAATGAACCACTGATTTCATCAGTGTGGAAATTCTATTAAAAAATTTTCTCTAATAATAAAAATCAGCACCTTTTTGTCTATTTATGGTCTTAAGGAGTTTCCTAGAACATGAAGACATTCAGTGACTTACTAGGGTTCCATTTTATGTCAGGGATAAGACTTGAAACCAGGTCTTTCTGACTCCAAGGCCAGCATTTTGTCCACTAGGCCACAATGCCTAATCGTTGTTCTGTTTACCAGCAACTAGACAAGACATGGCTAAATCACACGATTTTTACACCATCCTCCATATTAACTATTACAAACCATGGCATTTCACAGGTTTCAAGGGATTTGGAGCATGCAAAAATCTTAGATCTCAACAAGTTGTCTTTGACGATATCAAAACTGTTATATGATTAACTCAGTCATTAAGATAATAAGTAAGACAACCAGGATTCCAACCCATTTCTTCTCCTAGAGGGAAGAAATTATTTAATTTTTATCTTTATCTCCCCAGTACTTAATAAAGTGACTAGCCCATTGTTGGTTGTTATAGTCGAGTCATTTTTCTGTTGCATCTGACTCTTTGTAACCCCCTTTGGGAGTTTTCTTGGCAAAATTACTGGAGTAGTTGGCCATTTCCTTCTCCGGCTCATTTTATAACAGGGTTAAGTGACTTACCCAATGTCACACAACCAGGAAGTGTCTAAGGCCAGGTTTGAATTCAGGAAGAGGAATCTTCCTGACTCTAGGCCCAGTGCTCTATCCACTGCAGCACCCAGCTACCTGACTGGTGCATAATTGGTCCTTAATAAATGCTTACTCAATGACCTGGCCTGGGTTCATGTTCTACCTCTGATTCATAATAGCAATCTTACATTACACGAGTGCCTTCATCTTCATAGGACTCTGTTTCCTATTCTGTAAATAGGCTCCAGAAACAGTGTATTTTTCCATTGTACCACACCAGATGACTCACATAGAATGTATTTGAATATCGTGTGTGTACTTGTCCTTCATTGCCAAAGAAGACCATGCCATCAGAGAAATGGTGACATGACTTGCACTTGACTTTGTTTTGAGTAAGGGAGGGCTACGCAGGTCACCAGCCTCACTTCTCCTCCAGAGCCATCTGAATCCACTGATCATATATTCATCAGGATGACTGGAGATGACCCAGGATGAGGCAATTGGTTATGTGACTTGCCCAAGGTCACACAGCTAGTGAGAGTCAAGTGTCTGAGGTGAGATTTGAACTCAGGTCCTCTTGACTCCTGCACTGGTGCTCTATCCACTGCACCACCTAGCTGCCTAGAATGCATTTGAATAGAGTGGACTTGGAGAGGGGACAAGAAAGAAATGTCAAAAAAATCACTTTGTCCATGAACAAGTCAGACCATCCATCATAACAGCCATTTTTGAGTTGCTCCTCCAGTCTTAATTGTCCTTGTTAGGGATGGATTAAAAAAGATTTTTGTTTTCTTGGGTTTCTAAAGTCTCTTCCTACTCTCAAAGTCTCTAATTCTGCTTAGATAAACTGTTTGTCTTATCATAGAGAGACATCTTTTAAATGTTAGTACCTCCACATCCTGCCAACACATTGGGTTTGTGTAATTGCAAATACAGCACAAACCCCAAATAGGTTTAAAATTTGAGATTTTTTTTCACAATTAGAACATATAATGTCAGATTCCATTTCAAAACTAGCATAACCAATTCTTTACTCTCTCCAGGCTAAGAATGGTAAAACAAATCTAATAAACTATTTTCAAGGTAACCAGTGGTCAACAATGGCACAATTTACTTTCAATATTTCCCAAAGTAAAGAGAAGTAAGACCTTCAAACTTTTGTGATGGAAACATAGCTCTGCCTAGTATATTTGGCAAATGTTCATTTAAACCATGAAGTAAATTAGAGAAGTGGAAAAAATGCATTGGTCAGGGAAGGAAAACAGTGGTTAATTAGGCACAAATGATGTTGAAGAAAGAGATTTTTTCCCTTTCTTCTTTGGCCCAAGCACATATAACAATTGCCCGATGAGCCATGAGATCATGCCATTTGAAAATCAAGTGGAAGGACATTTATCCTGGAGAAGAAAGTGCCAGATCCTGTATTAGCCACAGAGAATGTAAATTTATTGCTGTTCAGTCATTTACTTGTATCTAACTCTTTGGGATCCCTTTGGGGTTTTCTTGAAAAAGATACTGGAATGGGTTTCCATTTCCTTCTCCAGCTCCTTTTACAGGTAAGGAAGTTAAGGCAAACAGGGTTAAGTGACTTGCTCAGGATCCAACAATTAATACATGTCTGAGGCTAGATTTGAACCTGGGTCTCTTTGACTCCAGGTCCGGTGTTCTATAGACTATTGTATCTAATACAACAAATCAAGTAACAGTTAAGCTTCCAACAAGCAACTTACTTTTTGAAGGGGAAATGATGAAAATATAAAAATTATATTAAGAATAAGTACAAAGAGAATCAGTATAAGGAGATCCAAAGTAGTTCAATACAAGGTAGTTTAAGAGGGAGGGCACTAGTAGTTCAAGGAGGACAACAAAGGCTTCATGAAGAAAGTGCTAGGTGAAAAACATTTTGAAGTCACGAGAAGATTCTGGGAGGTAGATGTGCCTGCACTTGGAAGGATTAAGACCTTAGTGTTAATTCTGCCTCCAATACTTACCAACTGTGTCACCTTAGACAAGTCACATAACCTGATTCAGCATCAGTTTCTTCCTCTGTAAAATAGGGATAATAGTAGTATCTACCTCACAGGATTATTGTGAGTATCAGATTAGGTAATATGTAGAGAGTTCTTTGCAACTCTTCCAAAACAATATAAGTTCTAATTATTATTAATAAACTCTCTAAATGGAGCATTACATTCTATATAGTGCCACATTTTAGAAAAGTTATTGTACAGCTGAAACTTTTATAGAAGAGGAAAACCAGAATGGTGAAGGTATGAGAGAGTATGGCATCTAAAATCAATGAAAAGGCTACTTGGCCAGGAGAAAAGAAGACTTAGAAGAAACATAATAGGCATCTTCAAGCATTTGAAAGACTGTTGTGTAAGTGCCTAATCAACATTTGTTGACTTGACTCATGAATGAATCAATGAAAAGTATTTATTAAGTTCTTTTTATGTTTCAGTCACTGTACAGTATTCTGGGGATAGCAACTTTCAAAGAATTTGCATTCGAACAGAAGACCCCACATGTGGTCAGTGGTAGTCAGGGAGTGGTATACCATTTATAAAGTCCTAGGGAATACTGAATGAAGTCACAGAATACTGGATTGAATCTCCCCTTCTAGTAGCATTTTGGTGGCTGTTCCCAGAGGAAGATAGCAAGGGGATGCTGCAGGAATTTGTCTGCACAGAAGAGGACATGGATAGCCTTTGGGATTCTAATTAGGACAGGTTGGCCCCAGAGTGGGAATTCCAAAGCTGAGTATCTGAGCTCCTCCAGAGCATGGCTTCTGAAAGACACAGCAGTAGAAGTAGCAGCAGCACCAAGGCTAGGCTAACCATGGTAGGTTGGACAATGGAATACGAAAAAAGGGTCAAAGTAGTAGAGACACAGATTAAAGCTTCAAGCAAAGGAAAATTCTGCTAACAACTGGAGCTCCCCACACAAGGCTGGGGCTGTCTAATAAGGCACTGGGTTCTTTCTTTCTAGAAAGTTCCAAAAGAAGACTGGATGATTCTTTGTCAAAGATGTTCTAATAAAGATTTTTGTCATAGTTATTTAGATTACATGACCTCTGATATTCTGCAATTCTGATTTTGAGTCATGGCCCAAGTTTGGATCCTTCTTCTCCGAGTTTGAACTAAGTAGAATAAAACATATATAAGAATCCCAATGGGTAACATGGTATTAAAATGTAATATTATATGTTTTATTGTATTTTTATCTAGTTTTTTAAAAATATTTGTCAATTACATTTTAATCTTGTCCAGGCCCCACTTAGGAGTGTTATGAGCCACAAGCAACCCACAGGCTAGATGTTTAAAACCTCAGCTCAGGAGTATATAGTTTTTTAAAAACTAATAATTAAGATCAAAACTGCATATTCATGCAATTTCATCATATTTTCACTTCTGAGCATTCGAGATCTTCCCAGCACAAAGACGAAGAGTTAAATGGCTTCACTTTGGAGGGCTAGAGGAGGATTTGACCTGCCACTTCAGATCCTTGATGTATTCCCTTTGCATC
The DNA here is from genome assembly GCA_023548195.1 of Bettongia penicillata ogilbyi. Taxonomy (NCBI): domain Eukaryota; kingdom Metazoa; phylum Chordata; class Mammalia; order Diprotodontia; family Potoroidae; genus Bettongia; species Bettongia penicillata. Next base: position 1,446,227 of record JAJHZJ010000723.1, read on the forward strand.
TGTGTTTTGATGGCTTCCTTCAACATCTTTAAGTGATCAGCGGGTTGTCAGGCCCATCCTTCCCTTCTTTTCATACTATTTAGAGGGCTGTAATGAGGGCTAGGCTGACAACAAGCAATTTCAGCATCACTTCTGAAATAGCCAAATACTAGGTTGACTTGGACCTCCTAGGGAGAATGTCAAAGGGCAAAACAAAATCTCATTTTAGCACCATTACATCTAGGAACTTGAGGGCATGGTTGCTCTGGCACACAGAATGTAGGTATTGGCTTGTCTGAGCTCACTTCTGTCCATTATCAGCTCTGAGGCATATTTGTTAATGGCACAATAATTCAAAAAGGCAGATTCTTCTTAAATGAATTGCAATCAATATTCAATAGAGATAATCAAAAGAACTTAAGGGCTTGCAATCATGCTTTTATCTTTCATTAATGATTTTCTTGCAATTAAAAATTCATGCAATCCTTTAAGCTCTCTCTCCTGGAGTTTATACATTATGTAAAAATCCCTACGATGAACTGTTTGCCAGTGGCAATCTCTTTTATACAATATTAGCATAGGCAAGTCTTCCCTTGTGGCATGTTTCAGCATATCCTATTAATTCGCTAGTAGGTAATATTCTCATTTTAGCCGTCTCCTGTGATACCGTTAATTAGCATCCCGGAACAGTTGCTTGTAATCTTTACAATTTTACTTGGCTTTTTTTTTCTTCCCTACATTATTAGCATTTTTGACCTTGCCTTCATAATAGCAAAGCTCCACAGAAGGAATACATGCTTATCTTCAAGACCCACTGGCCCCACATGGCATCTCTCCTAAACAAAATACTAGGCACTAAGGAGACATTGGGTTTGCCTTCCTCCTCTATCAGGCTTTGGGGTGTTTTGTAAAGCATTTTGTTCTTTATCACCAGAAGATTCAGAATCAGTAGTTATAAAAATCTCTATGAATTTGTATAATGACAAAAAGTCTCTTACTGCCAGATGTGGTAGGTCATTTCTTAAACCGTTAGAGTGGTTGGAATATTTGGGGAAAGTTTTTATTTTCCTGTGATGGGGTAATTTTCCCCTAGGATGTAGGAGATTTCTCTCCACAGATAGATATGATATTAAGAGACCTAGAGGATAATAATATTGAGATTTAGGGGAAGGTCTTCAAAATGTTGGGTGGACACCCTTTATGCCCAGGATACACCTTCCCCCATTGATAATGAAACATACTTCTTACAACTAAGACTCTCAAGAAATTTAGCCAAGAAAGAAAATATAAATTTAAGAAAATAACTAACAGGGATGATTTAAGTAAGTAAAGGTTTTTTAAAGGTTTTCTTTAACCTTCTGGTGAAGACAGGAAGGGGATGGGGTCACGGTATATATATATAGGAGCTTGCCTTGTTAAGAAAAAGGCCTCTCATTTCATGAGGAAAAGAACAGAAGGAGGAAATGGTGAGGCTAGAAGAGGAGGGAAGAAGATGGAATTTTTTGCAAATGGTCTCCATTTTTTTTTCAGTGAAGTATGAATCAAAGTTCTCAGGGAAGAGAGCAGGAAGGGATAAAAATTTTTGGAATAATTATTGTGGTAAAGGGTTTAGTGAATTGATTGGAGAATTTCCTTTTTGAAGTAAGGAGCCAGAAGAGATTAGGCAAAACAATTTTATAGTGGATCCAAACAGCATGGTTTTGTGATTCCCTCCAGTTGCAAAAACACACGATGAGGAGCACAATAGGAAGATGTCAGGAGTAATCCAAGGTTGGGGTTTGGCAAGACATGACCAGTGATAACACAAACCGGGCAAAGGATGATAGAATAGAGGAGATTATAAAGTTGAAGCAATTCATTAAGGATCATGGGGTACCTTGATGAGGATAAATGGAGATGATAGCTAGTAAAGGTGATGTCAATCTGGGGGGAATTGAGGGTTGAAGGAATTAGATGTTATGGTAAGGAAGAAAAGTAAGGTTAAAGCTTATAGGCAAGGAAGAGATAGAATAAAAATAGTATAATATGATAAATATGAAATTTGGTGTTCATGACCATGGGAGTAGAATATCTGTGGTTAATGGAACATCAGCTGTAGGATCTTTTCTGTGTGTACCAAAAGTGAAGTGAAGAAGTAGGTTATGAAAATATAGTATACTGAAGAACTGGGAAGGTAGGGTAATTGAAAGAGCATCAGTACTGATACTGAAGTCTCCTAGTATAGAGATAGGAGTTGTGGTAAAGAGAAAAACCTCTGTTCCCCTACTGAAAAATGATCAAAGGATATAAACAAGCAGTTTTCAGAGGAAGATAATAAAGCTTTCTATAGTAATATGAAAACAATGCTCTAAATCCCTATTGATAAGAGAAATGCAAATTAAAACAACTCTGAGGTACCACATCATACCTATTAGATTGGCTAACATGACAAAATAGGAAAATAATAGATACTGGAGAAAATGTGGGAAAATTGGAATACTAATGCATTATTGGTAGAGTTGTAAAATTATCCAACCATTCTGGAAAGCAATTTGGAACTATGTCCAAGGGGCTATAAAACTGTGCAAACTCTTTGACCCAGTAATAGCATTTCTAGGTCTGTATCCCACAGAGATCATAAAAATGGGGAAAGGACCATCATGTACAAAAATATTTACAACAGCCCTTTTTGTGGTGGCAAAGAATTAGAAATCGAGGGGTTCTCCATCAATTGGGGAATGGCTGAACAAGTTGTGGTATATGAATATAATGGATTACCATTATACTATAAGAAATAATGAGCAGGTGGACTTCAGAAAAACTTGAAAAGATTTATATGAACTGATACTGAGTGAAATGAGCAGAACCAGAAGAACATTGTACACAGTAACAGTCACATTATGTGATGACTGACTTGGATGTACTTAGCTCTTCTCAGCTATGCAAAGATCTAAGACAATTCCAAAAAACTCACACCAAAAAATGTTATCTATGACTAGAGAAAGAATTTTGGGGAAGCATACTATTTGTTCTCCTTTTCTTTTGTTGTTTTATTTCTGTTTTCTTGTGGCTCCTCTCATTAGTTCTAATTATTCTTTATATCATGACTCAGGTAAAAATATATTTAATATGAATGTATAAGTAGAGGCTGTATCAGATTACACACTTTTGGGAAGAGGAAATAAAGGGGGGGAGAAAATTTAAAACTCAAAGTCTTGTGGAAATGAATGTTGAAAACTGAAAATAAATTATTTTTTTAAAAAATAGGAAAAACTGTGAGTCTGACACAGAACTCATTGGTAAAAAGGAAAGTGTTATGAGAGTGAATAAATTACTGTTCACATGTACAGAACTGGATGATAAATTTGGATTTCATGAACCTCAGAAAAAGGGAGTTGCTAAGGCATAGTTGTAAAAGTCTGGAAGAGGCAATGGGGAACAAGAAACATTCTGACTCCTCTACCATGACCTATAAAATGGAGAGTTGGGTATAAGTGAAAGTACACTCAGTACTCAAAAGCATGGCTGAGAGTCAGGTCTCAGTAAGCACCAAATTGTGGAAGGAATAAGGAAATAAAAGATTTATTATGAAAAGAAGCTTATTAATTATGAAGCAGGCATTCCAGGAGGAACAGTAGAAAGAGAGGGAAAATTGGAATGAAACATTTATGGATCAAGTCAGGAAAATCAGTGTAAGAGAGGAGTTGGCAGTAGCAATTCAGTTATTATGAGGTTGGTATGTTGGCAAGTAGACTTTCAGAATCACTGGGATAGAAAGAGTATGACGAAGTAGGAGTTTGCCAATCTTTGAGAAATGATTCCCAAAAAAGCATCCCTGTTTGGAGAATAATCCATTGCATAAAATAGGTAACTGACCTATTCAAGGGTCTCCCTCAAGGCCTCATTTCATGGCAAATAGTGATATGTCTTGGGAGGTCTGTCACAGCAGGTAGGAAAAGACATAAATCTGGTTTAATGGCACGACTTAGTGGCTTGATGCTAAAGAAGTAGTGGGAGTGAGACTTGAGGTCAAAGGGTGGCTTCTGTAGCAATGGAGAAGTTTCTAGACCCAGGACAGAGTCAGGAGAAGAAACAAAGGTATTTATGACTGTCACGTAGGATATCAAGTTCGTAGTCCAAAAGGAAGAATCATTACTTCCTACAAGTGAGGTGCTTCAAATGCTTGTTGGTGAATGGCACTGGGTTGATTCAATTAATCTCAGAAAATTGCAAAGCCACCTGGATGACTGAAACTTCAATTCTTCAGAGACTATGAATTCTATAATTGATAGTAATGTTACATCACCAAAAGACCTTTGGTTTTTTTTTTTCTTTCATTTGGCCTTTCCAAAGAAAAAATGAGAAAATGCAACTTCTTTTTTATGCAAAAGTGAGGAATTATGAGTATAGAGCATGACCTTGATGTCTTGGTTGATTTTGACCATTTTTTCTTCCCTTTTTTACTTCTATTCTGTGAAACAAGGAATTGATGGATCTGTAGGTAGGGGAGGAAGTGCCAATATTTTTGGAAGTGACAGTGATTTGAAGACTGGAGACAATCATTTTTAAAGAAAACAGTTGGGTTTTGATTCAAGGAAAAACTTGGAGTCATTAAAAGTATGGCATAAAAAATCAATTTTGCCTTCTCTCTTTCTCTTATTCAATTTTATTCCCAAATATGATTGGCCTTTCCAACATACATGTATGGGACTCTTAATCCCAGGGTCATGGGTTCATGCCCCATGTTGGGTGCCAGATGTAGCGGACAGCCCACGTCCCTACATGGCTAGGTGATGTGATTGAAAGAAGAGAGTCACGGGAGGCAGGAAAAGATAGACCAGTTCCGTTTATTGATCTGAGGGTTCGGGTTTATATAGACAAGGTACTGCAAGTCTACGTGACATTCTGCTATTCTGTCCCAGTGATTAAATCAATCAGGATGATTAAATCAGACCACGAGCCCAGGAGTATCTATTATACACTAATGGACCAAACTTGTAGCTTATCTCTATGGTGGTTTATCATAGTTCAGTAAATAGACATTCATAGAATTCGAGTTGAGAGGGTTGGGAGGGACCGCAAGGATCCCTCATTTTATCCAATCTGTACTCAAAATAAGTTCGTTATTTAACATTAGAACATTTGTGACAAGTGATTATCTAGCCTTTGCTTGAAGACCTCCACTGAAGGTTATCCTGACATCCTTTGAGAATAGCCTACCTGTTTGTGGACAGTACTAATTGTTAAGAAAGTCCTCCCTCACCTTACATTAGGTTTAAATTGGTCTCTGCAATTCTATCCATTGTTCCTGTTTTCACCTTCTAGGAGGTAACAGAATAAGTCTAACTTGTCTTCATTCTTAACCAATTTTATTCTACTTAAGAGAATAGTGAGTCTGAATTCTTTCAGATAATTATGAATCCCTTTTGGAAACTGTATCTTTTACATAGGATGCATCTTCATCTCATATCATACTAGCAAACTAATAATTTCCAGCTGGAATTATGAAAAATTTTCTCCACATATTCCTTTATATAGTTCTTGCAGTTCCTTTTCTACAAGTTACTGAAATCATGAAATTATTATCAAATTCTTAGCATCTCACAAGATTCTGAAGAGTTTTGGAAGTAATGAAAATAGAATTAGCGTATGTGGTAAGGCTTTTCTTATTTCCTGTAGTCCGTAGGAAATATTAATAGAAGAGAGGAGGGATATTGGAAGGGAGTAGAGAGATGTTGGAAAGAAAAAAGAGGGAGCAGAAAGAGTAGACAAATAAAGGAGATGACCAAAAAAAGGGGGGGGGAATTAAAAGCAAAATATTGTCCTGTGTCTTTGGCATTTAATTTTGCCAAAATGCAAAATAGAAGATGGAAGTGGAATGGTCCCTAGAAGAAAGAATTTAAATTCTCATGACTTAAGTGAAAGAGTTGAATTACTTAACACCTTCATCTCAAGATCATGTTCAACTAACAATCCTGTTTGCCTATTTTACTAATGGGGAAACTGAGACTAAGAGAAGACAAGACTTTTTTTCCTAGAATCTCACATAAAAGTTCCTGTTCTCTGCTGTGCATTGAACTCTTGCATGCTACTGAGTTAATTCTTTGCCCTGACAGAGCAATACATCTCAATATTTGTTTTAATCCAAGTCAAATAAGTGAGGATGTTGGGGACATAGCTCCTTGTTTTAACTTTCAAAATGCTCAGGAAATTGTGTTCCCTCCTAATTCAAAATCATTCTATTCAGTCAAGCCATCAATGGACAAACATCCATTAAATCTTCACTATGTACCAGCCACTGTACAAATCCAAGGACATAGATCAAAAACAGCCCCTGCCCTTAAGGATCTGCCATTCTAATGAGGAAGACAATGTGTGCATAAATAATTTTATATACATTTTCACCCACATCATATATATGTACATAGATACGCATATATACATACATCTATGTGTGCTTTGTGTATATGTGTGTACATATATATATGTGTGTGTGTGTGTACGTATACATACATACATATATAGGGGATGGGGGTGGCTTGAATAAAGGAAAAGATATTTGTTAAGCCATTACTATATGCCATACACTTACTATGTGTCAAGCATATATAAGAAATGGATATATATGTCCTAGGGCTTCTAACATGCATTTTTCTAATTATTATGGAGGAAAAAAACATTAAAGACAAATTAATGGAACTCAGGAGAGATCACCATCAGATTAATATCTTTCTTATAAGTGATAGCAATGACTAAGGTGTCAGGAAGGAAAAGTACTTCTCCAAAGCTGTCTGTTTAAGTATTCATCTCATATTTTGGTGTTTGTTAATAACAAACTATTTCAGTTCCCTATAGAAACTCATACCTCCATCGTTTCTATTGTACCTTTAAAAAGGTACAATACAAAAGGAGACATTTGGTCTATTAACATTTAAGAGTTAGAAATTTCAAAATAACATTTACCATTCTACCCAAACTCATCTACTTTTCCAGGCATGAAAGCAGGTAATTTTTAGCAAATAATTGATTGGTCCCCAAGTAAAGGCTAATTATCAATACCCTATATTTATCAGGAGATCAGTCTAGAGTGTATCCTACCCACAAGATGACAGGAGTGAGCGACATATTTGATAATTAGAATAAAAATTTTGAAAAGAATATATTGCAGATTTGACATCTGGACACCAAAAATCCAAATATTCAAGCAAGTTCTCTGAAGGAGACAGAATTCAGTTCATATTTATGTCACACCTTCTTAATTTTGCTTCCTTTTTCTCTCTGTTTAAAAGGTACATTTTGCTTCTAACGACAGATTGGCTAAACCTGCTGTCACTGCCATTCAACTTTTTCCCATCCCTGGCTAGGGAGATGAAACTAACCTCTGAGACAGTAGAACTGTCAGGCTCAATGACTCCCATTGTATGGGAGGGGGTGTGTGAAATAACAAACGAATTGAATTGTACATGGGAGAAAACTGTGATTATATCATCACTCCAAAACCCATTAAGCATAGCAATTTTAGCCTTTTGGAGAACCTCCGTGTCATTCCACTATCCTGTAAATGTTTTATCATGGGTAATAAAACTCACCTTTTTACTGTCAATAGCTGCTCAGATTCTACTGACAGGCCACTCATTTAAATAAGTATATCCATTGGACACTATTTCCATCAGTTCTTAATCCTTCAAAGGATTTTTACAGTTTGGCATCCCTTCTTTAGTCATTTTTTTTCCTACTGTAGTACACAGAGTAGCAAGGGCTAACCAAAAATTAACATAAAGATGCCAAAAAAAGGGAGGTGTTCGTTTGGTCCTTTGGGTTCAGCTAAAAGCTTATTATTATAAATGGTCAGTTGGGTAAACATGGCTTAAAGATCTTACCAAGTGCAATCATGAAAGAGATTCCTGGCATACTCCTCTGATCATTAAAGTACTACTTTTAAGATAATGTTTGAAGAGTTCAAAGGTTCCAGGTGGGGCACAATCTCAGGTTTATAGGAAGAGAAGTGAAACAACTTGATCCCACAGGAGATCAATTATGCAGAGCATTGGTGAAGTGGAACTTAAAAGTGACTATCAGGTGTTGAAAAGTCTTCCAGGGATAGGGACCCTGCCACCTGGAGGCCACATGTGGCCCTCTCAGTCCTCAAGTATAGCCCTTTGAATAAATCCAGACTTCACAGAACAAATCCCCATCATAAACAGGGATTAATTAAGAAACTGTGAAATTTGGATTTGATCAAAGGGCCACACTTAAAAACTGAAAGGACCATGCATGGCCTAGAGGCCACAGGATCCTGACTCCTAGATCTGGGCAAACTCAATCTAGCAAAACATTGTGGGGGAAATACACCTAAGAAAAGAGAATGAGTCAATGGAACCAAGATAGCAAGATACAGGTCATCACCCAGCTCAAATCTCCCAATATTTCTCAGCAAACATCTTCAAAATAATGCCTGGAATCAAATTTTGGAATGGTAGAGCCAAAAAAATGTCTAGGTAAGACATTTTTCTGATTTTTGAAAACTTAGGAGGTCAGCAGGAGAAGTCTGTGTCACTGAGATGGAAGTCCATCCAGAGTCCATATATGTGGTGGCAGCAACACCTGCCACAGTAGAAACAGCTTTGGGAGTTCTCAGCCCAGAGATATAATGGGGTTGCACAATTAGTCAGAAAAAGATTACAAGAGACTTTTTGCTGGTATTGGGTACAGTCCGTTCTGATTGACAACTCTGTTGTCCTTACAAAGTTGCAATGCTAAGGTGGAGAGGAGTGCTGATGGTTAGTTACAGGGAACCAGGGACCCTTCCTAGGTAAAGATCAGAGGACAGAGAAGGCAGGAGAGCAATGACCATACCTTTTCTAGATCGTACCACCTTAGAAGCACAAAAAAACCTAAATGCCCTCAGAATTAGCTCTAAAAACAGTATCAGGAAAAAGCCTGAAATTGGAGATAGTGTCTCCTCATCCCCAGGTCAACACAGCCCAACTTTCACAGAAAGATCAAAGTAAAAAAAAAAAGGAGGCTGGAAAAAATGAGTAAACAATAAAAATAAATTAACAAGAAAAAGCTACTACAGTGGCAGAAAGACCAAAATACAAACTCCAGAAGAAGACAATAATATGAAAACAGCTACCCAAAAAAAGCCTCAAAGAAAAATGCTAATTGGATCCAAAACTTGCAAGAATTCCTGGAAGAGTTAAGAAAAGAAGAGTCGTAGAGGAAAACTGGGAAAAGAAATGAAAGTGATGCAAGAAAATTATGAAAAGAAGCAAAAAATAGATACTAAAGAAAATAATACTGAAGAACCCCGAATTGGACAAATTATAAAAGAGGCACAAAAATCCACTAAAAAGTAGAATATCTTAAAAAGCAGTATTGGCCAAATGGGAAAAGTGGCACAAAATCTCATTGAAGAAAATAATTCCTTGAAAACTAGAATTGGGCAAGTGGAAGCTAATGATTCCAAGAATCAAGAAAAAAAATGAAAAATAGAAAAACGTGAAATATTTCATTGAAAAAATAACTGACTTGGAAAATATATTGAGAAGCAATTTAAGAATTATTGAACTACCTGAAAATGAGGATCAGTGCAAGAGTCTAGAAGGAAATCTATGTTGAAATCTAAGATAAAAAGGGAAAAATTGAAATAATCTACTGATCACCTCCTGAAAGGGATACCAAGATGAAAACTGCCAGGAATATTGTAGCCACATCTCAAGGCTCCCAGGTCAAAGAGAAAATACTCCAAGCAGTCATAAAGAAACAATTCAAATACCATGGAGTTACCATCCAAATTATATAAGATTTAGAGGCTTCTACATTAAAGGAGTGTAGGAATGGGAATATGATATTCCGGAAGGCAAAGGAACTGATGATAACCAAGAATAACCAACCCAGCATAACTGAGAGTAATCTTTCAGGGGGGAAATGGATATTTAGTGAAATAGAGGAATTTCAAGCTTTTTTGATGAAAAGACAAGAGCTGAATAGAAACTTTGACATTTGAACACAAAACTCAAGAGAAGTATAAAATTGTAAACACGAAAATGTAATCATAAGGGACTCAATAAACTGTTTATATTCCTATGCAGAAGGAAGATGTATGTAAATCCTACGAACGTTGTCATCATTATGGCAGTTAAAAGGAAACAGAGATTTGGAGACATAGACGCAGAATATGGATGTTCTCCAAAAATAAAGGGATAACAAAGAGGTACGAACTGAGAGAAGGAGGAAAGCAGAGGCAAAATAGGGAAAATTTTCTCACATAAACAAGATGCACAAGGAAGAGGGAAATGGAGCAGGGTGGTGTGCACTGCTTGAAGCTCATTCTCATCAGAATTGGTTCAAAGAGTGAACATCTTATAGATAGATAGATAGATAGATAGATAGATAGATAGATAGATAGATAGATAGATAGATAGATATAGATACATAAGATATATATATATATACATATATATACATATATACATATATATTCAGTTGTATAAAGAAATGTAACAACCAAAAAAGAAATAGGAGGGAAAGGGAATGTTAGAAGGTGGGATAATCAAAGAGAGAGCAGATTAAAAGAGGCAGTGGTTAGAAACAAAATTGACTTTGGAGGAGGGAAGGGAAAGAGAGGAATAAACAGAAGAAAATGGGATTGAGGGAAATACATGGTTAATAATCATAACTTTGAATGTGATGGGGATGAGATCACTCATAAAATAGAAGCAGAGAGCAGAATGAATAACAAAGCAGAATCCAACACAATATTTACAAGGAAACACTTAAACAGAAATACCCACACAGAGTTAAAAAAAAGTGCTGGAGCAGAATCTAAAATGTTTTAGCTAAAGTAAAAAAGGCAGGGATTGCAATCATGATCTCAGACAAAGCAATGCAAAAATAGATCTAATTACAAGGCATAATCAGGGAAAGTACATTATGTTAAAAGGTGCCATCGATCATTAAAAAAATATCAAAATTTCTATAGCAATTTTCTCTGATGAAAGCTTCATTTCTCAAATACACTGAGTATAGAACTGAATCAGATTTATAAAAATAAGAGTCATTCCCCAATTGGTAAATGGCCAAAGGATATAAACAGGCAGTTTTCAGACAAAAATAAAACTATCTATAGTCATATGAAAAATTGCTTTAAATTACAATCCAACGTTGGAGGTCCTTTCTAGTTCTAGATATATGTTCCAAGACTAATTCCACTTCCACATGACAGTCTCAAGTATTTCAAGACAACTATCGTTTCCAGCCTGAATTTTCTCATTTTTATACCAAGCAATGAGAGTCTCTTCAAGAGTCAATTCTTTGAAACGGAATCAAGGCCCTCTGCCATCCCACTTCCCATGTTTGGGCACTCTTCAGAGAGTCAATATCAAGAACCCAACAGGCTACCAGTTTTGTGATAAAATACAGGTCAAGAAGCTCAAATATTGGTTGACTATGAAGAATATGACACCTTCTTATCCTGTAGACCTTAACATAAGAAAAGAAAAGTAACCTGTGGCATCAATAAAAGGAGAAAAGCATAAAGGAAAATGCCTTGAGGAATTAACACCAGACTGTCAAGCCACACAGTAGGTTTCTCCATTGGGGCAATCCCATCCACTGCCAAATATGTAAGACACCTTGTCCTATTCATTTCTTAGCTAAGTGCTCTGAACAAAGTGGGCATTATTAATGAGTGCCTTCCTATGAACAATCTCCCTGTTTTTAAATTGCCTCTTTCCTGTTTGGTCCCCAACAGCTAACTTGGATGAAACTGAAATCACCTGAGCATTTTATCAGATTACCATACATAGCATCCAAATCTCTTAGCCTAGCTAGAAACCCAAACGCACAGAGGCAAAATCTCACACATGGCGAACCCTGCTGAGTAACTTGCTAATTGGACCTCTGGTGCTTTAGGCAATTGAATGCAGCTTCCAGAAAGGCCTACTTTAAAATCAAGGGCTTACTTAGAGCCTGAAAGATTGTGTTTCCCCCACAAACCATCCAGTTTTTCATTCCACAAACCTGTTTTTAATCCCCTTCCTTAGTTTTCCCTTAAGAACTTGGTGATATAATAGGAAGCTGAAAAACAACTCTATCAACTTATTTATCAAGAGTAGGGAGGCTTATTATAAACCTATTTTCTTGCTCTGCAGAAAATGAAAAAAAAACAGTCTTCAACATGGTTTTAATATTTTTAATTTTTTAAAAATCTAAAAAATTTATATTTTTTTACAATCCTATAATTTAATTTTTTTTAATATTGGAATGGAAATACCAGCAGAGACGACTCGTTATTTTTCCATTCCCTAAATCTCCCTCTTCCAAACTTCACTTGTTCTGTCAAAAGCATCACCCTCATTCTAGTCTCTTTTGAGCATAGTCTCAAAATTATCCTGGGCTTACTTCCCCTTACCCTATATATCCAATCAGTTTCAAGCCTTGCCATTTCTATCCCTAGAGCAACTCTAGAATAGCTCTTGAATCCAAAGCTTCTCTCTCCTCACACAGCTGCCACCTTAATTCAGCCTCTCATCACCTCTCGCATAGATTATTATAATGTCCTCCTAACTGGGCTCTATGCTTTAAATCTCTTCCCATTTGATTCTATCACTCATTTTGCTACCAAAGTGTTTTTTCTGAAGTTCAAGTCTCACCTTGTCACTCTCCTGCTCGACCAACTACAGTAGCTTTTAATTATCTCAGAAATAAATAAAAACTCAGCAATTTGGCTTTGAATGCTCCACGCAGCCTGACTCTACCTTTTTCTTGGCAACCACTTTGGACCTTGTACTCCCTCTCTGCTTTCTGTGATCCAGCCAAACTGAACTTCTCTTCCTTATATACAATATGCCAACAACTATCTCACATTAAAGAGAATGCACTCTTTCTAGGTGACCCAGTAGATAAAGCACTAGACACGGAGTCAGGAAAACCTGAGTTCAAATCCAGCCTCAGACACCTATTAGCTGTACAACTGTGACAGTTCACTTAATTGCTAGCTGCCTCAGTTTCCCCATCTGTAAATGGAGGTTAATAATTGCATCTACTCCCAGGGTTGAGAGAATCAAATGAGATATTTACAGGGCACTTTGTAAACCTTAAAGTGCTATATAAAAGCTATTATTAATAATTTTACATTATAGAGCCCCTCTCTTCCTTTACAACACAGTTCAAGCACCAAACTGTCTTACATTTAGCTACTTTGTATATATTTATACTTATTCACTTTATGTTTATTCTGTATACATTGATATATTTTTCTCTCCTCCACTAGAATGTGAGTGGGAATTGTTTCATTCTTTGCCTTGTATCACCATTGCCATATGCAATCCCTGGCGTATAGCAAATGATTACTAAGTACTTGTAACAGTAAGCAGCCCGAAATACACAGGGGGACTTGCTATCCCAAGTTTTTTGATCTGCTTCTCTAAAAGGAAAGGCAACTTTTGAGGGGTTAACAATCACTTTAATCGAGCACATGTATCATTCCTTTAACCAAATAGATATATCATTCAGGCTGTTCAGTGGGAAAAGTCAGCATCCTGAACTTCAGAGAAAACACAGAGAAATCAAAGATCAACAGACATGGCTTCCTCTGTGTGGCTATAATCAGCACATCCAATGGTTTGACCATAGTTGCCAGAGAGGGAAGCACTGACATCTGGGTTTTCAAAGCTGGGCAGGGGACAGGGCTCCTTAGCAGCTTCCCAGAGTCCTTTTCTGGCCAAACATACACTTTCAGTCAGTAAGTCCCAAAGTAAAACTTCACCCTCAGAGTATTTATACACTTTTCAGAACCAGAGGACATGACACTCTGACCCAGTGTCTCAATGGAAAAAACAAAAGGTACTTGGGACCCTCCTACAAAACAAGTCCCCTAATCAAGCTTCCCTCAATAGACAAGACCATCAATGGGACCTTTAATCTCATTATTCAACCAGAGGCACTTTTAATAAAATAGAAACAGCAAAAGATTCTGCTTTGTTTGGTCTTACAGTATTTGTTGATATACTATGGTACTATAGTACTGTTTCAGGCTAGGATAACCTTTTCTTTCTTAGGTATGGAACAGGTATTTATTTCTTACACATAAAAGAAGTATAAAAATTCAACATATATGACAGAAAACAACTCTTGGGCTCCTCTTATCTTTTTTAAAAAATTTTGTCTATTTTATTCTGAAATAAAATGAGCAATTCCATAACATAGCAGAAGAGGGGAAAAAACACGATTGTACATTAAATTGCACACTATTATGTACAATTTGTTATTCCTGTCAAACATATAATAAATTTCTCATGTAACTTTTTTCATTTTTTTCTTTCTTCCCCACAAATTAGAGATGGCTGCCATTAGACACAAATAAATATGTGTGCATGTGTATATACTCACATATATGTGTATATGCATATGTATGTATATATGTGTGTGTCTGTGTGTGTGAAACCATTCTATACATCTATTTATCAGTTCTTTCTCTGGATGCAGATAATGCCTTCTTTCATATGTCCTTTATAGTTAATTTTGATATTTATGATAGACAAAATGACTTAGTTACCAGGACAAACTTTCAAGATCCCTTCCTGCCCTAGGGTTCTAGGATAGCATTATATGTATAGATGTGTGTGTGTGTGTGTGTACTTTCTGTTGACTTAGAGGGAATCAGACAATGATAATTTTCTTAAAATTTATACCTGTTCTTTAGCTGATTCCTTTGTTTAGATTTTTGTTGTGGTCACGACTATGTTATATACTTTCTTGAACTCCTCATGGCCTAAAAGAAAGAAAAAAGAATTGGCACCTAAACTCAAAAGCCAAGGTTGATTATTTTAGGGAAAAGAGTATTCAGAAAAGGATTATTTTTCTCCAACAGCCTATGCCTGGAAATAAATAATCCTGTGCAAAACCACAAATTTTCTAGTGTGACACATATGTGCTGCAAAGATATTTGAGTGTTCATATTTTCAAGCCCAAACATAAAATAAACTGGAAATTTGGCTGGGTGAAGCTGGACCTGGGAAGGACTACATGACTAAGGGTCTGCAGACTAGCACAATTTGGAAAGAAAAAATGAAGCCAAAATTGCAGATACAAATAGATTTACAACTTTTAAAAGCCCTTGACCAAGTGTCAAGAAAGTCCAATCAAAGCTTATAAATAATGAGCCATTCAGAAAGGACAGAGGATTAGAATTCTTAGGAGAGGTAAGGTTGTTAAGCCAGAAAAGAAAAAGACAATGAGAGAAACCGTAGTTGATGAATTTATTATATATGTCTGTTTCAGGGGACTGAATGATTCTGTCAACATGTACTTATTAGTATAAGTTAGATGATTATCATGGGACAAATTACGTATACATATATGTGAGTATATACACATACACACATATTTATTTGTGTCTAGTGGTAGCCATTTCTAATTTGTGAGGAAGGAAGAAAAAATGAAAAAAGTTACATGACAAATTTATTATATGTTCAAAAGGAGTAGGAAATTGTACAAAATAGTTTGTAGTTTCATGTATAATCATCTTTTTGTTCCCTCTTCTACTATGTTATGGAAATGCTTATTTTATTTCAGATAAAATAAATAAATTTTTAAAAAAGAGACCCAAAATAAGAATAGGTTTGGGCTTATCATATGGTGGATTTCGACTATTTCAAAGAGCACACATTGTTAAAGTGAAATGTGTGTGTGTATGTGTGTGTGTGTAGATAGATAGATAGATAGATAGATAGATAGATAGATAGATAGATAGATAGATATAGATGTGTGTATTCACCCATTGAACAATTGCCAGATATTCATTCCCTCCTTCATAAAAGTGAGTTAGTGCTAATAAGAAATGACTAACAGTCCTCATAGAAGATTTTACCTCCTTGGGCCTGACACAATTTCCACTCTGCACTCTTTGGGAAGTATTAACTGACCCCAATTAAAGGTAGAGGGAACTTGATATTTTAGTGCTACCTTTGCTCTTTGGAACTAGGAAGCTATCACAGAATATCAGAAGAGGAGACCTTAGAACTCATCTAGTAAAACTTGTACCTGAATAAGGATTCTTTCTACAACATTACCGAATAGTGGTCAGTCAACCTTTACTGGAATATCTCCAGTAGAGGGGAAGACCTCAATTTCACTTTTGAATGGTTCTAATTATTGTGAGGTTTTCCATGTTATTAAGTCAAAGTTAATTTTTTTCATCCTCAATCCATTGTCCCTAGTTTTTCCCCTGCAAACAAATTTAATCCTTCTTCCATGTGACCGCACTTGGTTATACTGGGAAGATTGAGCAATCATTTAAATCATTGCTCATAGCCAAGCCTGAGAGACAGTCTTGGTAAATGGACAGAGGGCTGGCCTTGGAGTCAGAGAAATCTTGCCACTGACACATACTGAATGTGTAACTGCTGATATTTTGCTTAACCTCTCAATTCCCAAGTCACTTTAAAGAACTAAGTAATTGAGGAGTTGCTGAACTGCCTAGATGGAGAAAGTTTTCATTGCAGGAAATCCCCATTATCAATGAAATCACAGGTCTAGATGCCCCTTCTAATCCTATGCACACACATGTAGAAAAATCTGTTATGTTAGACCCCAAATGAATATTTTCACCTGTATACTACCCAGTATGAGAATCCACAAGAAAGATGGGAAACTTCTGGGCTAACTCTCTTTAATTTGTTTCCTGGTGATAGAGCAGAGGTAACTAGCATTAAGGTCCAGGAAGTACCTCTCCAACGAGGGTGTCTACTTCTCCATTCACACAGAAGCTGCTAAAGGTTTTAGGGATGAGGCAATCGACTACTCTTCTGCAAAATGCAAATAACAATTCTTTGCCTGACTTGTGGCCCAAGTTTTTGTGATTTAATCTACTTTAAAAATCTTAAGGACTTGCAAGAGGGAAAGTTCCCCACATGGGGAAAGGGTTGTGACAACCAAAGGACATTTCCAAGGACAAGGGACCTCTGAGCAGTAAGCACTTCGGAGCTTCTCTGCCTTCATCCCATCACCTCCACTTTCTATTTTTGCAATGGATGTCATTACTAAAGGGCTGCTATATTTATATTTGAGAGGTAGTCTGTCACTTTGAATTTAGGACTGTACTTGAAGTTAGGAGGACTAGAGTTCAAATTCTAAGTCAAATATTTGCCAAGTATGTGAATCAGAGAAAGTTTTTAAGCCTCACCCCACTTCAGGGAATCTTTTCTTTCTTTCTTTCTTTCTTTCTTTCTTTCTTTCTTTCTTTCTTTCTTTCTTTCTTTCTTTCTTTCTTTCTTTCTTTCTTTCTTTCTTTCTTTCTTTCTTTCTTTCTCCCTTCTTTTCTTCCTTTCTCTCTCTTCCTTTTTTCTTATTTTCTTTTTGTTTTTTTTTAATTCATTGACTTTTTTTTAAATTTTCTAACACTTATCTATTAATTTACAGTCGGACTATGGTTTGCATTACGATCTTCTTCCTCGCTCCTACTCTTTCCCTTATTTCCCATGAGTCTCTTTTCTCACTCTGTCTCACATTTTTTTCTTGTTAACTATATTATTTCTACTCTCTCTCCTCTACTTTTATTTCTGATTTCTCTTTCCCCTCACTATTCTCACCCTGCTGCTTCCTCCCTTTCCTGTCATTGACCTAAACCTGGACACAAGAACTGACACATGTATATTATGATCATTGGTTGATGGGTTGGTTGTTGTCCTTCGTTGTCAGAGAGGACCCAATGGCATCACCGTGACAACCTCAAGTTTCAGCGTGTCTGACTGTGGCTGATCAGACCAATACGAGCTCGGAATGCTCTGCCCCGGGCTGGGCACAGATAGTCTGTGTGAAACAAACAAATAATTAAATAAATGAATGAATGAATATAATACTGATGATAATAATAATAGCTAACATTCACATGCTGCTTACTACGTGCCAGGCACTCACCGGGTGCTTTACAATTAATGTCTCATTGGATCCTCGCAACAAATCAGGGAGGTAGTTCCCATTATTATCCTCATTTTAGAGAAGAAGAAAGTGAGGCAAACAAAGGTTAAGTGACTTGCCCAGGGTCACACTGCTAATGAACATCTGAGGCTGAACTTGACTCATGTTCCTGACTCTAAGCCCAATGCTCTATCCACTGTACTATGTGTGTATATGTGTGTATGTGTATGTATATGTATATATGTGTATATGCATACTGATATATACTCGCATGTACTCACATATACACACATACTCGTATATATGTATATACACACACACATACTCATATATCTACATACACATACTCATATATATGTATATGCATACATACTCATATATATGTATATACACACACATACTCATACACTCACACATACTCATAAATATGCACACACATACTCATATATACACATACATATATATATTCATATATACACACATACATACTTCATATAATATATATACATATATACATGCATACTCATATATATGAACACACACATAAATATGCATGTATGTGTGTGTATATAGACCAGTTTTTATCTTCCTTAGGCAGTCTGGTAGCCCCCATTTCCCTACCGATGTTCAACTTAGTAAGGAAATTTAATCTTTACTTTACTTCAATTCAGAAATCCCAGTCTCAAGGCATTCCCTAGGCTCAGACTCACCCAGTAGTAGGGATTACAAGTGTGTTCTACCATGCCATATGGGATCACAACCTAAGTGTCATACCCACACCTTCCCTTTGAATTCCAGTATTTAATCCATTGGAAAGTCTAGTCAATTCGACCTTTCCAACTTGACTCATCTATAGGATTCTTTGCCCTGTCACAGAGACAAGTCTGACATAGACTCTTATCACTTCATACGTTGATTATTGCAATAGCCTTCTATTCTATTGTCTCAAGACTCTAGTCTATCCTCATCTTACCTATCAAGCTAATCTTTCTATAGCATAGATTGGACCATGCTACTCCTTTCCCCCATTCAATAAATTCCATAGTCTCCCCATTACCTACAGAATCAAAAATTAAATCTTCTGTTTGCTATTCCAAGTCCCTCATAACTTTCTACTTTTCTGGTCACCTTCCACCTTCCACCCCTCCATGTAGTCTGCAGTCCAGTGACCCCACTCTCCTTGCTGCACTTTGCTCATAACATTCTGAAACTCCTGACTTCTGAATAAGGTATTGAACCTGAAGTCAGAAGGATTTTGCCTCAAGCCCACAACTGACATTCCTTAGATATGTGATTCTGGGGACATCAGTGAATCAATTAATAGGCATTTCTTGTGCTTATTACTATTATTATCAATTATCATTTATTACATATTATTCATTGCCAGTCATATTCCAGGAATAGCTTGATGCTTGCTCTCTTAAACTCTCTTGTTACATGCAACTCATGTACACTGTAAGTGGAGGGGTTCTCTCAGAAATGAAATTCTTGACATCATCATCATTATCTCTGGACATTTCTCTCTAAACATTAACCTAGTTCACTATTCTTAGCTACTTACGTCCTATGACTTATAAATCTCAGGTAAGAGTGACATTGCCATCCTCCTGGCCCAAGTTCCAGGAAAACCTGGGCACCCAGCACATGGCAGGTGCTCAGCAGACTACCCCTACCATCATTCATCAGTGTAGTAGATCCAAGTCATTTCAATAGCACAACCTTTCCATTGTGAGGTTGAAAATGCTTGAAACGTAGGCAGCCCTTAGTTGGAACGGAAATGCCACAGACGTTATAATGACATTTGTAACAAAAGGAAGGATTCCAGTGGCATTTGAGAGCCCAGTTATATGCTAATCAAAGGCTTGACTTCATTTTCCTTGTGACCTTTGTCGCCTATTGTATCCCACATTTAGGATTTCATGGTTCCAAGGGACTGCATTCTTGCTGGGCTTTGACCTTCAGAGTCAGAGAATCCTAGGATTTTAGGAGTGAAGACGACCCTAGAGATTATCTGGCACAGCCCCTTCATTTTACCAATGAAGACACAATGATAAAGAGGGACAGGAGAGAAAGTGGTCTTCTATCATGGCTGCCTTTTATTCACTTGGTTCTTTTTTTCCTTCCCCACTCCCCAAAAGGCTACAATTAAGTCTAGATATGTTTCTCTATAGATATATGTACATATATATCTGTGTGTATACATGTATGCACATGTATGTATGTATACATATGTGTGTACATGTACATATATACGTTGTATGCCTTCTATCATGGCAGGAAAAGGAAGCTGTGTTCATATGCACACGTGTCCTAGGCAGCTCATATTGAGCCAGATTTAAACCGTAAGATGATGATGGCCGTCATGGTGATGATGATATCTAACATGTATATAGCACTTTAAAGTTAGCTAAGGACTTTACAAATACTGTCTCATTAGATTCTCACAACAACCCTGGAAATACATGCTATTATTATCCACATTTTACAGATGAGGAAACTGAGGCTTAGGTTAAGTAGCTTCCTCCATAAAAATAATTTAGGTAGTTTTCAGACTTGGGTCTTCCTGACTAAACCCTGGGAATACTAAGAAAGACAAAAACTCAACCAATGCCCTGAAGGAACATGCATATTAATAGGACAAACATACAAATAACTAGTTACATACTACATATATACATTGTAATCTGCAAGGGGAAAGTGTTACCAGCTGAAGAACAAGGCAGACAGACTTGAATTCCACATCTGCAATTTACCACCTGTGTGATTTTGGGTCAGTGAGTTTAACCTTTCTAGACTACAGCTTTTACCATCTATAAAATGAGAAAATTGGACTAGATTAATTCTTAGATGCCTCCCAGCTCTGATCTATTTATTATCTCAGAAGCAGCTAGCTCAAATCCTGTCTAAGGAAAAAGTCCCCCATAACATCGTCATGAAAAGTGGCCACTCAGCCTTTGCCCATAATTATACAGATTGCCCCACCTTGGACAGCTCTAATTGCTCAGAAATTCTTTGTTACATCAAACTTGTGTGCCTCTGCTTTTATGAGTAGTTCAGCCTCCAGACTCAAATAGACCAAGTCAAACCCCTTTTCCATGTGACAGCTCTGCAAATACTTGAAGGCAGCTCTCAAATCACCACCACCACCTCCCAGTCATCTCTTCTCTAAGCTGAACATGCTTAGGCAGGGCTCATTATACCTCTCTCCCCCTTCTTCTCTGGCCTAAACTATATATGATCAAATCTAACAGGGCTTGCTGCTATAGAGGTGCTCTGAGAATGAATATTCTGGGGAGAAGGTAGAAATGTTGGAGGGAGAGAACAGACTTTTGGGGTGAGAGCCAGAGGGCACTGTAAAGTTACTTCTAGGGGGAAAGGAGGGAGTGAGGAAATGAGAAGAAAAAATGTATTGGAAAGGAAAGGAAGGGAAAGAAATGCAAAGCTAAATGTTGGAGTTTTACCCTGGGTCATGGCTGTTGGTATGCAAATCAAAATTAAGTTATCAAGACTCCATTCCAGGGGCAAGACAGCAGGAAGAAGTAAAGTAGAAGAGGCAGGAGGGATAGGAAATAAGAGATATGATCAAATGTAAAAACAAAGAGCAGGAGTACAATATATGTGTGTGTGTGTGTATGTATATCTATACTCATATATACACATATATATGTCATGTATGTGTGTGTGTATATATATATATATATATATATGTCTATATATGTGTAGCTATAGAGAAACATATCCAAACTAAATTGTAGCCTTCTGGGGGTGGGAAGGGAAAAAAAGAACACTAAAAAAAGTGCACAGCAGAGAACAAAAGAAAACTTACAAGGAAGCAAAGGAGGTGGACAATCCTCAACAAATCCATTATTTATCATACAGTCTTTCTTGAAATGAAAATTTATTGTTACATATTTTGAATCCTCTCATGTTCTGCTGTGCACATTACACGCTTTTTTTTTACTTACTTTGTATTTAAGTTCCAATATATAAATTTATAATATGTTTTTGATTCTTTTTTCTCTATTCTGTATTTGTGTCCTGGCATTTGAGTCTAAAATAAAATTTAAAAAAAAAAGTCTCCCTGCCAGGATTAAGAGGAAGCACAGAAAGAATCAGAGATAGAAGATGAAGAAGAGATGTGTATATAGATAGCCTTTTCTTCTTTTCTCTTTTCACTATCAATTTTCAGATTGTGCTACTGAGAATGTCCCTATTTTGTTCCTTTGCAACATTTTATTCCTTCTTTCAGCAAACATTTACTGAATTGCTCCTACATATAAAGCTTTGTGTTATGGGCAAACATGAATTTAACTAGGTGAATAAGGCAGGATCTAAATCTTAAAGAGCAGAGTCCTATAAATAAAGAATTACACCCAAACTAGTGTGTCTCAAGTGCATAAGAGACTTATACACAAAAAATTATGAGAATTCAGAGGACAGTTTGCTTCCAAATGAATGAATGATGGAAGGCTTCAAGGAGGAGATAACATTTGATCTAAATCTTAAACCAGCTGGTTGGTGGGAGATTCCAAATAAAAGGAATAATATGAGTAAAGATATAGAAGTGAGAAATCATGGAATATCTGTCGTGTGGTTTCAGCAACAGCCATTTGATAAACATTTGCTAAGCACCCACTAATCACCAGGCACTGAGTATACAAAGATGAAGTAATACCATCTTGGCCCTAAAGGAGTTTGCAATCTTATGGAGGAAGGGGGAGAAGAAGAAGTATTTATTAAGCACCTACTATGTGTCAGGCTCCATGCCAAGCACTTTACAAATAACATCTCATTTGATTCTTACAAAAGCTCTGGGAGGTAGGTGTTATTTTTATCCCCATTACAGAGTTGAGGAAACTGAGGCTGACAGAGGTGAAGTGACTTTTCCAAAGTACGACTAGTAAGCATCTGAAACCCTACTTGAATTCAAGTGTATCTAATTCTAAGTCCAGCACTCTCTCCAGTCACCAATTAGCTGCCTCTAGTAGGACCTAAACACAAATAATTGTAATAATAATAAATGATGATAATAATAAATAATAAAATAAAATATAAATAAATAAAAAATAAAAATAAATAATGAATGATCAAGGTATGGTAAAAACAAGAAGTCCAAATAGTGTCGTGACTGGCTCAAAGAGAGAGAAATCACTTCTATTTCTAAGGATCAAGAAGAGCTTTGTGTAAGAGGTAGAAGTTGAGCTGTACTCTAAAGGAATGAAGTTTCATAGCAGGCAACAAACACTGCACAGTACAATGGTATCCTGGAAGTTGGGAGAAATTTAGGTTCAAATCCTATGTATTTAACAAAGTAGTTTTGTGATCTTAAGCAAGTCGTTTATTCTCTCTATGCTTTATTTTCTCACTCTATAAGAATGGGAATGATGATGGTAGAATCTATCACACAAAACGGTTTTGACAAAACAAATGAGGTAATGTATTTAAAGGGTTTTGTCAACTGCAAAGCACTAAAGATGTAGAGGTGGTAGATGGCATCTTTTTATCAGTTCCTCAGATTTCACCCCATAATGCCTAACACATTGACTTAGACCTGCAAGACAATAACCAAATATTCACTGAATTAATGAATATTAAATTTATTTAACCCATTATATTTGGCCATTCCCTTACCATGACATCATACTTCCAGAGCTATCCACTCTAGTCATTTTCTTGTCTTCTTCCCTGGTGTTACATACATGATCCCCATTCACTTCTCTCCTTTTTGATTTGGAAATTATTATCAAATCTACCATCGTTTCTGTTAAAAAGCTGCCAACGAACCCTCATGACTCTACTCAGGATCCTTATGACTTCCCTGACCATAACTCTGGTAAATTTATTTTTCCCCATATCATATAAGAATGTAAGAGAGTGTCTTGCTGTTTTTATATCCTCAAAATTTAGCACAATATCTGGAGCATATTTAAATGCTTTTCATTCATTCAGTCACTCACTAAATAAACTAAATGAATGATTTAAAATTAGTGATTAGTGCAATCACTACTGAGATTAAAGAAACATTTTCCATATTGTCTTCCCTATTATACTTGACTACCCTAGACTTTATTACAATAACATTTTTCTAAATTCGTGATCTATGAACTATTTGGTTGGAATAGCCCCTACAGACTACTACTACTACCACTATCACTGAGTCCTTCTCGGATCCTCACCAACCTGAAGTGGTCATTCCCTCTGGATATTAACAATATTTTGGTTCTCTTTCTCTCTTGAAACATATTAAACTTATTTATATACATATATCATCTCACCTGTTAGAGTGTATGTAAATTGAACCAAGAGTAAAGAACATAAAAGGAACATAATACACAGATGTAGTAGGTACAAGATAGGTATTACCTGTGTTTGACAAGTATGCCAATATTGTTAACATTACAGTAGACATTAATGAATGAGCTGGTGAAGACAGACTGCAGATGAAAGAGAAATAAGTGATGGAGCAAAGTGGAAAGAGAAAGAAAGGAAGGGAATCACATTAATGTTAATGGAATTACACTTGACAAAATAGTCTATCTTTTCCAAAGAGAAAAAAGCTAAAGTGAATGAAGAGGTCTGCATTAACAGGTATGTCCCCAATGGCGAAATAACATATACTTAACATATTAACTGATCTTTACAACCCCAGGTTAAGGGTTTTCTACTGGGTAAGCATGTCTTATGCTTGTTAAGCCTTTTATATTAGTTAAATGGCCACTTCAGTTCATAGCTGTAGGGAAGGAATGTAAATATTGGTGACTGTGTGGGTGCTTTAGCATATTTCTAAGGAAGCAAACTAGTATTTGGTTTAAGGTCTTAATAATGGAACTAGCTCCAAGTCAAAATGGATCCCCTCTGCCATATTTCCCCTAGTATTTCTCCATCTCCTTGCATTCACCAAAAGGATTGAATATCAGATCCTGTAAGGTTTCAATTTAGACCTTAATTCAGTCCATCCCAGAGCAAGAGATTAGGCCTGAGTATAGTGAGTTACGAAATAAACATTATCTAATATGTTTGTGCAAAAGGCAAAGGTTTGGCCCCTGTCATCTTTAGCTTAGGGGCATGAACTCTTAATGCAATGAAAACTAGTTGGTTTAGATTTTTTTTATTCAATTTAAATATGTTCAAACACAAGTAATAGTAAACACACATCCCTCCCTGTCTAAACCACATAATTGAAATGAGGCATCTTAACCTTCAGGAAAAACAACATGAGATCTTCCCATTTCTTATTGAGTTGCTTTTCGCAAATGCTCTATACAATATGTATGTGCAAATATGTTACAGGTATTACAGAATACCAGTAATGTAATTGAAATCGATGAAGACGAATAAGCATCACCAGCTACAGTACCAGAGAGAATAGAATTTTCATTCAATTACTTCACTCTTATGTGATCTAAGTTTAAGTAAGAAAAAATGTATGTATATGGGAGAAGTAAGAAAAAAATATGTATTTATTCAGGACATATGCTAGTATTCCTTAAGGACGCTCTGGAATCAGCTGTGGTAATTAAAAGAAATCTAATCTCAGAGCCAAGAAACCAGGTTCTAGTCTCAATTCTCCTACCAATGGGCTGTGTGTCAATGGGCAAGTCACCTCCTTCCCTAGG
Organism: Bettongia penicillata ogilbyi; assembly: GCA_023548195.1. NCBI lineage: Eukaryota > Metazoa > Chordata > Mammalia > Diprotodontia > Potoroidae > Bettongia > Bettongia penicillata. The sequence continues at coordinate 1,471,723 of JAJHZJ010000723.1, forward strand.
CCTTAATTTACTTAACTGTTAAATTGAGGGATGGAACTTAATTTTCTCTGAAATCCTGCCAGACATAAAATTGCATGATTCTCAGTTACTTTATGGTAATAAATTTGAAACTAAAATAAATTTTAGGAACAATCTGGTCTAACTGTACCCCAGTTTTAACAAATGAAGAAACAGAAAATCAGAAAGATAAATTGTCTTTTTCAAAATCAAAGAGGAAATAAATAATTACGTCAGAATTCAAATCTAAGTCTTCCAACATTAAAACTAGAATTCTTTCCAATATGGCAGGCTAATTGGCCACTGCTGCCTATATAAGCAAACACAGACTAAAATTTTACATATTCCATTTGTTTTATATTCTTCTATTAAATGGAAGATGAAAGCAATATTGGGATAGTGGATTGAGAGTTGGTCTTAAAATAATAAAGGCCTAGCTTCAAATGTCTCTTCTAACATATTCTGGTTGTATAACTTTGGGCAAGCTCCTTAACTTCTCAGCTTCCCTAGGCAATTTCCTCAGACTATCACATACAGATGAGATACAGATCTTTGTTAGTAGAAAAAGTTTCCTAAGACTTCACCATACAAAACAATGACAGGTCTGTTCTTCCCATACACCCACTTAACTGCTCTCCAAAAAAATAGAAGTATGGATTTTAATCAATGTTTCAAAATAGTTGACTGAAAGAAAGGAAACTAGAAGGGCATATTGATTTCACAAGAATGGTTTAAACTGAAAACTAATTTTCAAGTTTCTAGGATCAGGTAAAAAGTGGAGAATAACAGAAAACCCTAGAGAGATTCCTAATGATTACCCATAGCCTCCTTATTCTCAGTTTATAAATCTTAATTATTCTAATGACTTTCCATCCCTAGAAACCAACTGGAAACAAACAAAAACAACGATGATGCCAACTTTCCCTCATGCTTTAGTGGAGAAACAGAAGGCAGTTTGTTTGCTTCTCCAAGAAATCTGAATCTGAGCGGGGGTGGGGTGGAATTTGTTCACTCAGCTGCCAATCTCAACCAAAATGTTTTCCCTGAAACCCTAGGAGAGGGGAACACACATCTACAAGATCCAGCATGGACATTAATGAGCAGGCAACCTGTCTCCGAGATCTCTCCAATGAAACCTCCAGGGTAAAAAGTGTAGAGGAATATGGCAGAATATCGCTATAATGTAAATATCAAGAGAGAGCAACACTCTAGACTTGCCCTATTAGAATGAGGTCATGGCACTTTGTATGAAGGGAAAGGGAGGACGGAAGCTAGGATTTGTTTCATGGTGCAGGATTTGCAGATACAGATCTGGAGCTGAGTCTCATCTCTTATCACTTCACTGTCAGTGTGAACTTGGGCAACAAGGAACTTCCTGGGTCTTAGTTTCCATGTTTGTAAAAAAAAAAGGTGGCTATACTAGATGGACTCTAATGTTCCACCCATCTAAATCTATGATCCCATGAGTAAATGCTAACAGTCATCGCAATAGAAAACATATAGTTCCTTTAAAGTGTGAATGAATTTTAAATACATTCTCTCATTGATGCTTCATAACAACTTGAGAGGAAGGTAGGAAAGTAAGGGAAAAAGCACTTATTAAGTGCCTACTATGTGCCAGGCATCGCGCTAAAGCGTTTTACAAATATTATCTTATTTCATCCTCACAGAAACCTGTGAGCCAGGTTCTATTGTTAAGCCTGTTTTATAGATGAAGGAACTCCAGAATTTTGAGTCTTTTACCGAACATTTCCTACCCTCCATCACATGGCTTCAACCCACCTAAAGCAGCTTCTTACTATTCGGTCATTTCAACCATTTGACTCTTTATGATGCTATTTGGGATATTTTTGGCAAAGATACTGCAACGATTTTCCATTTCCTTCTCCAGCTCATTTTTATAAGATAAGAAGTGAAGTAAACAAAATTAATTGACTTGCCCAGGGTCACATAGCTAGTAACTGTCTGAGGCTGGATTTGAATTCAGTTCTTCCTGATTCCAGGCCCAGTGCTCTATCCATTGTGCCACTTAGCTGTCTGAGCTAAAGCAGCATGCTATCCTAAAATCGCTAGTATTTATAAAATATGTCATGGTTTACATACGTAGGTTTCCAAAGTGGGCAAAACCCCTTCCTGGGGGAAGAGGGCACTGTAATGATCCAGGGGGGTGGTAGGAGCCTTGAGTGCAATTAGAGGGCATTGAATGGTGCCCTCCAATACAAAGAAAAGAATAAGGGTGAAGGTAAGGCCAGGGGGGGCATTGAATATTTTTTTTGAAAAGGGGGCAGTAGGCCAAATGTGTTTAGGAATCTCTAGAAAATATTTTCCATATTATCTCATTTTATTCTCATAAGAAACTTAGGAGGCAAGTGAATTTTATTTTTTTACCCCCATTTTACAGATGAAGAAACTGAACCTTACCAAAGTTAAGTGATTTGTCTAGTATCACATAACTAGGAAGAATATGAAGTAGGAATTAAATCTAGGTATTCCTGACACCAAATCCGAAGTTCTATCAACCAGACCATACAGTTAGCAATTTGAGGTCTAGATTACTGCTTAAGATTTCTTTGATTGGTTCAAGTTGCACCTTTAATTTTCTGGGCCCCTAATGTTTTCAGGTCTCTGGGCAGAAAACAATTATTCTCCCTCCTTTGTGAAGGACATAATGGGAGACCACTGATGACTCTTCCCCATCCACATACATAAACAGAAGACAAGACTGATTTCTTCCTTCTTCTTCAAAATGGTGATGACTTGGGGTGGTAAAGAAAAGAATAGTGGCAATCCCACAAAGCTGTATTAAGTACCTCTTATATACTGTGTCAGCACTGGAACATTCAAATGAAAAAATGACAGTTAGACTAGATGGTCTCTTTGGGGTCTTTCTTTGGCTCAATCCATGTTTCTATAAAAACCACTATTTTCTTGAAAAGCAGTTGACATTCTACTTCCATCTCCCAGTGGTGGCTTTAATCAAGAACTCTGTTTTTAGTAATGATTCTATGGGGAGCAACTTAGACTTAAAATCAGTAAACAATGTCTCCCAGAACAGCTCTTGAGTTCCTTGACATTTGGACAATTCAACGTTACCTTCTCAGCGCCACTTGTGGATAGTATATAGAACTATTTTTGCTGAGTTCACTAGAGATCTGGGTGATATTACCCAGCTTTTTCTAGAGTTCAGTCAAAGAAACTTGGTCTGATCATGTCTCTTCCCTGCTCACAAACGTGAACTCACTCCTTATTTTATCTAGAAAAAAACATAAATACTTTGGGCACAAAAAGCTCTTCACATGATTGTTCTGACCTCTCCCCCCCTCCCCTGCCCAGGTTTATTACACCTTAATCACTTACCAACTATATTCTAGCCGAAATAGCCATCTTGCTGTTCTACGATCAGAACATTAAATATCCCATCTCTGCACTTTTGCACAGACTGTACCCTCATGCCTCTTCATAATCCCTAAGATCCCTTCCCCACTTAGACTCTCTAGATTCTTGGAAAACTCAGCTCCAGTGCCATCTTCTGAATTAGATCTTTTCTTTCCCCTCAAGATCCTAGTGTCTGTCCTCATCCCTAAGTTACTTTGTAAATGTACATATTGTTTTCCCAACAAGAGTTATATCTAATTTGTCTTTATGTAAGCATCATTTAGCATAGCTAGAATTTAGCCTGGCATATATAGGAACTTAATAAAAATAATTTCATTTGAATTCAAGAAAGGAAATACCAAGATTCCATTTGTTTGAATAAAGGAAAGAATACAAGAAGGCATACCTCTTTTCATCTGCTCAAACAACTCAGGAAAAAATTGTTTTTCAGTGTAAAGACAATCTTTTAAGTATTTTAATTGATATATTGCTCCAAATATATGGCATGCCAAATAAAAGCAGCAAACAAACAGAAATTGATCTGATTTCACCAGAGAATGTTTACTTTAAAAAATTTCAAAGTAAAAGTGAGGCTAGGTCTAGTCATTCTGGAAACGTATTTGAAACTATGCCCCCAAAGTTACTAAACTGTGTGTCCTTTGACATAGAAATACTGGTACTAGTTCTTTACCCCAAAGCAATCACAGAAAGTAGGAAATGGTCAATCTGTATAAAAATATTAATAGTAACACTTTTGTGGTGGCAAAGAACTGGAAACTAAGAGGATAACCATCAGTTGGATAATGGCTGAGCAGATTATAGTATACACATGTAATAGTACACTGTTGGTCATAAGAAATGATAAAATGGACAATTTCAGTGGAAACTGAGAAGACCTCTGTGAACTGATGCAGAATGAAATGAACAGAACTAGGGAAACAATTTACATAATGACACCATTATAAAGAAAAATAACTTTGAAAGACTTTAAAACTCTGATCAATGTCATGATAAACACAAGTCCAGAGGGCAAAAGATGAAAGACGTCACTCACTTTTTGCCAGAGAGTTAATGGATTTAAAATGCAGAGTAAAACATACATTTTTTGATATGGCGAAAGTGAGAAATTGTTCTGCTGGACTATGTATATTTGTTATTAGGGCTACTTGTTTTGTTTTTTCTTTCCCCAATAAGGGGTGATGAGAGAGAGAGAGATAATGAGCAAGGTTTTTTTTTTTTTATTGAAAGTAAAGTGAAAATAAAGAAAAGAATACAAAAACTAAGTTAGATAAGTGAGATGACCAGTTTTCATCCAGAGAATAGATGAAGCAGACCTCAACCTTCTTGGTAGAGGATTACAAATGTAATCCTTTCAGCAATAGCTGCTGAAAGCTTTTGCAAAAGTGAAAAGTTTACTAGAGCAATATAAAGGATGAGGATAATGAACTGAGAATGTATGATAATGAGATGAGACTGTATAATGTTACATATATTGCCAAACAAAATCACTAGGTTTTCATTAGCTGGTTTTCAGGTGTGTTTTTGCGTATCCATGTATAGGTGTGTATCTGTGTGTGTGGCAACAAAAGCTTCTTAAGAAGAGATCCAAAGACAATACGGTGAAATGACTTGGGTAAAAAAGACAAAATGGCCATATCACTTCAAGATAATATGAATAATAAAAAAAATAGAACATGACTTGAGAGATGGTTTGAAATCATGAATAGAGTGCTGGATTTAAAGTCAGGGAGATGAAATTCAAATCTAGCCTCAGACATTTACTGACTGTGTGACCATATGAGGTAATATATCTCCTCTGAACCTGATTTTTCTCATCTACAAAATGTTGAGGTTGGAACTAGATAACCTCAAAGATCCTTCCCATCTGAAAAAAAATGCAATCTAAGGAACCCCACATCTATGACTTTGGAAACCACTGCAAGGTAGAAAGCTGCCCACTACCCAATGCATTTCACTAGTAAATCAGCTCTGGATTTACCACTGAGCTGATGAATAAACAAGGAAAGTATGGTTTTGGACCCTACCTGTTGAGAGGACAGATATTTTCCCGGCATATATGTAACACTAAGCATCTTATGTGGGATGCAGGATTAGTCATTCTCATTATAATTATGATTGAGTGATTTCTTCTGTTAAGAGAAGTTAAACAAGAGTCAGAACTGATCTATTCTTATGCACCTGAAGTAGGATGTGTAATCCAGATGATGCTCATAAAGCAAATGATCCAATTGTAGGAATGAAGCAGGTCTCTGGATATAGGCTCTGTCTCAATGAGCACAACTGCTTTGGCATACAGTGGGAGCAAGGTCATTTCTGACATTACAATTCCAAATCTATCAGATTTCACTGGTCTAGTCCATAGCTAGTAGTAACCACAGTCTTGATATTTTCAGGAGACAACATGGTATAATGGATAAAGTGGTGGACTGGGAATTGAAGAGACCTGGGTTCAACTGGTAGAAGAGATATAGTGCCATGGAAAGAGAGCTTAAGTTCCAGAGGACCTAAGTTAGGATTGTAGTTCTAGAGTCTGTGACCTACTTGAGTGGGTAAATGATGTTGGGTCATATTTGGAAAAGACAGTCAGATGAGATGAACTCTAAGACCTCTTCTAGCTGAAAATGTGTAACATGAATCCCTCTTCAAATAATCCAAATGTGACCAAGTTACTTAAACTCTCTGAAACTCAGTCTTCTTGTTTGTAAAATGAGGCTAGTTACAGATCCAACCACCCTAGGTAGTTGTAAGGATCAAATGGGATTATTTGTGTAGAGGAATAAGTATATGTAGATATATTTACAAATCTTTCCCAGTCTTATTGCAATTTTAAGCTTTAATAACTTTAGAAGTATAAACACTACAAAGTGCAAAAAAGCATTTGAAAGTTTAATTACATTATATATATTTTAATTCATACTTAATTTTCTAAATGAGACTTTTTCAGATCAGAGGATCGGGAGGGGAGGTCACCTTCCTTGACCACTCTGGTCATTGAAACTATCTCCACTAAACTTTTTCTTATAGGGATCAGATGAAAATTCTCATGTATGTATCAAAACCTCATTATTTGGATGATCTTAGGGCTAAGATTACAAGTATAATCCTTTACAAATGAAAGTTTTTGCAAAAGTGAAAAGTTTACTAGAGCAATATAAAGCATAAGATGATAATGAGCATTGATTTTAAAAGAAAAATTAGCATGTTAAAATTTCAAATAATTAGCATTGAAAATGTTAATTATAAGTTTTTAGCACTTATACTTCTGAAATTATTAAAACTTAAAACTACCATAAGAATACAGGGATGCTCTACAAATGTGCATTTATGTATATACATCTATGTGAAGCACTATGAAAATTCAAAGAGCTATAAAATGTTATTATTTATTGTCACACATAAGTATCCAAAGTAATAATTTCAATGGATTTCAAAGAAGTGTATTACTTCTTCTCTGAAATATATAGAGGCTGAGTTGCATTGAGTTGTTTTTAAGATGACAAGATTGCTTTTAAGCATTGGAATGTACCATATAGTCTCCTCTTGGGCTCTGTGCTCATCCACTTGATCCATTTCACTGTAGTAAATCTTCCAATCAAGTAGCTTTTAAAGTGTTTGCCAGAGATGCCTTTTAATAACTGAGTACCATTGACAAGACTAGAAGGATGTTACTTATTTACTTTTTGTTTTCTTAAGGAACACAAGTGGGGGATGATGATGGCATCTGTATCTGCCATCATATAATCACTTATTTTCTAATGGATGGAATATTAACATGAATATTTGTAGTATAAACACACAAAATAAGGATGGCGAAAGAATTTGTTTTTGCTTCCTATTCACAGAACTAAGGGGAAAGTCAGGAATAAGGAATGTGTTCATAACACTTTACTACTCAAAATCTTTAGTTCCTCTAAATAACATCTAGAATAAAATACAAAATCCTCAGCATGGAATTTAAGTATTTTACAATATGGATTAATATTAATAACATATAGAAAGTAGAGGTTTGTGAAAGCATCATTGAAATTGGTGCTTTGGATATGGCTTGGCCATGGTTTGGAATCCTAGTTACAGGCAGACAAGCAGGCAAAAGCTCACTTCTCGGAGCCTGAGGGTTTCCAGGAACAGAATTCATAACTCTAGCCATTCAAGACACAGCTCAAACATGACCTTCTATGTGAAGCCTTTCCTGGTTCTTCCAGGTGCCAGTTTTTTTTTCACATACCACCTTGTACTTAACTGCATCATATTGATTTATATTTATTCAATTTATATTTATTCTACACATCCTTATAGGTGTATTTATTGTCATCACCATTAGAATGTGAGTGCTTTGAAGGTGGGTTATTTTCTTCCTTGTCTTTGTATTCCTGATACTTAACATAGTACCTGACACATAGGTAATTAATAAATGTCAGGTGATTAATAAGATGAGACTTTTGTACCTGTATTTGCCCAGCTGCATGAGTGATAAAGTGCAGGTTTTCACCTAGCCCAATCTTCATCCATAACTATTTGCACTTTGACAATTTCTTCCCTTTCCAGGACCAAGGGAACGTGTTCTAATCTCCAGATGTCACAGTACACTGTAACATTTATTGGACTGAGCAAATTTAAGATTTAAGCAAATTCCCTTGCCTTCATATATGGTGGCACAAACACCAACCCTTCCATTGCTATATTTCTCTTTTGACTTTAAAAACAGTGTTTCATCCCAACCTGTTGGAAAAACTGCCTTTTGAAGCAGCAAGGACCCTGTCATACACAGGAGGGCCTGCTGTACAGGTTCTTAGATCTGCTTCTCTAAAAGGCAAGCAACTTTTGAGAGGCCAACCATCTACTTTAATTTCATTCACCAACAGAGAAAATACAAGCAGAGAAATGAAGACCAACAGACAGGACTTCTAACTGTCTGACCATAAGCAATACATACATCACAGAAAAACAGATAGATCCAATTGTCTGACCATTACACACTTACATAGTTACCAGAAAGAGAAACACCAGCATCGGGGTTTTCAAAATCTGAGGGGTTCCAGGGGAAGGCACAGAGTCTCATCTGGCACATGAACCTTCTTACAAAGAGGAAACGCCCAAGTAAAACCTCACCTCAGAGTGTAAATTATATATATATGTGTGTGTGTGTGTGTGTGTGTGTGTATTCACACACATATATATACACATATATATGTATATATATACATATATATGTGTATATGTATATATACATATATGTGTGTTTTTTTCCAAATGAGCATATTGAGAGACAGCATGATGTAATATGTAGAAAGTTTCCCTCAAAGTCATGAAGACCTGGGACAAAGCTCTGCCTCTGTTACAAATTAGCTATATAGTCCTGAACAAGTCATTAAACTTCTTAGTGTTCCAGGATATTCAGGAAGGAAAGAAGGGAAAGAAGGAAAGAAGGAAGGAAGGAAGGAAGGAAGGAAGGAAGGAAGGAAGGAAGGAAGGAAGGAAGGAAGGAAGGAAGGAAGGAAGGAAGGAAGGAAGGAAGGAAGGAAGGAATTTTGTATTTATCTATACATTTTATTTATTTATTGTGCATTTATTAAGCAACCAGACATTGTACTAAGCACTTTGCAAATATTATCTCATTTTATCCTCTCAACAATCCTTGGAGGTAGGAACTATTATTATCAACATTTTATAATTGAGGAAATTGTGACACTAAAAGGTAAGCTACTTGCTCAAGATCAGATAGTGTCTGAGTTCAGATTTGAACTAGAGTCTTGCAGACCCGAGACCTAGTGCTCTATCCACTGCACCAACCAGTTAAAACCATATGTTTCAGGAATGTCTCTGCCTTGATAAAGGGAATTTCTTCATTTTTACCAGAGAAATCACAGGTCTGGTCCTCATCCCTATCCCATATGTTTTTAGTTTGTGATAAGTTAGAAATGAGATGAATATCATTCAAATCTAACTGTAAAGCATCTTGCATATCTTTGTAATGTCTTACTTGTCTATAGTCCTCCATGAAGGTCTACACAATCAATTAGTGTCAAAGGTAGAGATTCCTAACCCAGTGTCTATGAACCTATATGTGGTATGTATGTGTATGTGTATACACACATGTACAAAAATGTTTAATGATATTCTTTACATAAGTACATTATATGTCTGTGCATATATGTATATTATGTGTATATATATGTATATTAGATGTGTATACATGTATAGTTTTGATAACTATATATGTTAATGTAATTTTATTTCCTTTGTGATCATATGTGGTTCAAGAGTATGTTACAAATCAAAGGAGAGGGTATTGTTTCACTTAAATTAAAAATGGCACCTGCATTATGTATATTTAATACTATAATAATTCTGCAATATACAATACACATTTGCCATGTCTTTTAGCTCCTTGGTTCCCCCTGCATTCTCTTTCCCTGTCTCTCTCTCTCTCCCTCCATCTATCCTTTGCTCTTTCCTTTCTCTGTCTACCTTCCCCTCCTTCATTCCTCTCGCTCTAATTCTCATCCCAGCATTTTCTTATGAAATGATGACACCTTTTTAAATTGTGCCTGTGAGGTCTGCTGCGACATGGACAAAGGATGAGTGACATCCCTGAAACCTTTTTTTTTTATTCTAAGTAAGGATGACTTCCCTGAGAGTATTTTTAAGTCAAAGTTACCTTATGTGCCTAAGTAATGTAGCCCAACCTAGGATCAACCAGAAAAATGGGATGCTGAAATTAGAAGTATGCTCATTGTTTTACCACATGAATAGGCCATTTTTGCATCTTTTCTAATAAAATCACATGAAGTGGTAACCAGCTTGACCCCGTCGTACTTTCTTTTGGGCAAACACAAGACAAATTGACTCCTTGTTTTAAAATTATCTCTACAATGACAACATAATTGGTATTCTCAGGGCACCTTTCCCTGATGCTGCCATAAACATTCACATTAGAGTTCAGCCCACTGGCAAAGCTCCCCAACTTAGCTTTTGATCTTGATCTAGACAATGCCCACATAGAAAATTCTTAAAGCAAGAAAATAATCCTGATACGTTCTTGTCCTCCCTCCATGTATTTGCTCTTTGACACTTCCTTCCCTTTTTAAGACCCAGGGAATATGCTCTAAACTCCCTCCATCAATTCCCTCCCTTAAAGAGCTATAAGTTAGACAGCAATATTTTGCATCACTGTCAATTACAATTGCAGGGTTGAGAAATATACTAAACCTTGTGTAGACAAAGAGGGAAAGAAAATTTTATTCCTACCTTTGGGGAGGCTTAAATTGTAATAGACCCAGAGACTTCTAGAATATCAAAGCTGAAAGAGATCTTTGAGATCAGCTAAGCCAGGGGTTCTTATTGGCCCATGGATAGATTTCAGGGGGTCCTAATTCTCTGTCTAACCCTGTTTCTAACTATGTATCTATCATGAATTTGGATGGAGAAAAATATATTTTTATTTTCACTTATTTCTAACTGAAATTTATCATTTACTTCAAATATAAATGTCAGCAACAAACATTATTCTAAGAGGATTTCCACAGACTTCACTAGACTACCAAAGATTAACCTGAATTAACTCAATCCTGTCTTTGTGCAAATGAGGAGGGTCCTTCACATTTTAGAAACAACACGTCCATAGGAGGGAAGCTAGGATAATGCCCTTTACAATCCAGGAGAGACTTACCTGAGTCAGCACAGTGCCTGAAACATAATAGTGCTTAATAAATGTTTTCTGTTTGAATCACCTGTTTAGTCTCCTGACTCTCAATTAAGGACTCACTATTATATCAGATAAGCACGTATGAAATGGGTATAAGAACTCATACAACAGAGATATGAATAATATCTCATATGCTGCTACAAATTAAGGGGATGCAGAATAGTGGAGGCAAGCCACCAGGGAGTTATCACTCATACAAAGTACAATAGCTCCTTTACTATCCCAAGTGATGATGACGGCAGTCATTACAGTTGCCTTTCAGGTTAAGAGTATGCTGCGACTTCTCAGAGAAAAAATAAGCAATACCTTTTTTACATACTAAAGTGCTTTGAGTGGTATTATATAGCTGTAGATGAAAGACTCTGCTAAAGACATTTCAAATGGTTTTCAAAAGCTAACAAATTTTTAGCGTGAGCATTTTTACCTTGAAAAACAGCAAATGCTACAAATAAAATATTAATTTATTTTTTTACTGTCTAGACTTAAGAAAATGGTGAGGTGTTAATAAGTCAAGCTAAACTTAATAGTGTACTGTGCATGTGTTTTTTTTCTTCAAAGAGCTGGTTGTTAAACATCTATCAACACACCCCTGACTGTATGTCATGGAATACAACAGCTTCTGAAGGTTTATAATTAACTATCACTCAAAGAATAGAGAAGAAGCATGGAGGGTTTGAAATGTCTGCAATACATTACAATAGAGTTTGAACAATCACATCTTCTCTTAGCCTCAGTTTCCTTATCTGTAAAAAAAACTATTAGAGTGGAGAGTACCTGGGATCTCTTACAGTTCTAAGTTTATAATCCTATGACTAGATAACCACAAAGGTATCTTTAAATTCTTAATACATTATCTCTCTATAAATTTAATAACTTGTACTACTATTTGTGTGTTTACATTTATCTATACACATATGCATATGTTTATATACATATATGCACATGCACACAAATTCACATGTATGTGTATATTTATTTATTTAGTCTATACCTTCAAATAAATGGATAAACATTTCTTAAGCATTCATTTCCTGATTCAGGGATAATTCAACTGGCTGATTATTTTATACCTAGAAGTTCTAGGGACTCTTCCAACTGTCCCAGAGAAACTTCTTTAATATGCACCAGCACAAGGCAAATTCTACCTCTTGCTGCCAGCTTAACCTCCCAGATGAAATTTGGAAAACCTGTGGTGAGAACAACGTTCTCTTTGATTCCTGGCTTTCCATTTCCTGCTGAGATTATCCTTTGCAAACAGAGAAGTGGTTCCCTCTACTCAGTGATGAACATTGCCATACCTACTCAGTGATGAACATTGCCATACCTGGTCACACCTTTCACATCTCAGTGATTCTAAATTCCTGTAGATCATCATTCAACCTCCGTTCCACACCCTGACTATCCAATTCCTCGTTCCCATCCACCTCAACTCTCCCACCCCAAAGTTTCAACCTAACTCTACATAGCCCTTCTACTGTACCCTCTGGAATGCCTATTCCATAGGCAACAAACTTCCTTTCATCTTAAATCTTTTCCTCTCCCACTTCTTCCATCTATTAGCTCTTATTGAAATTTGATTTTCCACTAATTCCACCTCCCTTACTGCCCTTTTCAGTACTGGCTACAAATTCACTCATTAGGTCGAGGTAGGAGAGTTAGAATACTCATTACTCTCCATTGCTACTTTCAGATTAGGCCACTTCTTCCATCACTCAGTAAGCTCTCTTCCTTTAAAGGTCCATGATATTCATATCTACCATCCTATAATCCCTTATGGAGGTTTAGTCCTGTGAAGTTTCAGTTCAAAGAGCCACACTTGAGGACCGAGAGGGCCAAATGTGACCCTGAAGCCTCAGGTTTCCCTGTCCTGCCCCAAACCCTCCCTTCCTCCTATCATCTCTATTAATACGGAGGGCAACACCATCTTCCCAGTCCCTTAGGTTTGCAACGGGAGTGATCCTAGATTCCCCACTACTCCTACCTCCAATTCCAAGCTGTTGCCAAGGTCTATTGATTTTACCCTTGTGATATTTCTCGTAGATGCTCCTTGACTTCTCACGCTGCCACCACACTGGCACAAGCCATTATCACCTCATGTCTAGTTTATTGTAATAGCCTACTTGTGAGTTGGCCTGCCTCAAGTCTCTCCCTACTCTAATCCATTCTCCAATGAACCACTAAAGAAATTTTTCCTAAAGTGCCTGTCCCATAATGTCACCACCCCACACACACTCAATAAATTCCAATGGCTTTCTATTGCTTCTAGGATCACATACAAAATGCTTTATTTGGCATTCAAAGCCTTTCATAATTCAGCCCCCTCCTACCTTTCTAGTTTTCTCACACCTCACAATCCAGTGTTTAGTTGGATCCAGTGACAATGGCCTCCTGAGGACTCAGCAAACAACACGTTACATCTCTCAGCCCAGAGCATTCTCTCTTGCTCTCTATGCCCAGAACGATGTCCCTCCTCTGCTCTGACAACTGACTTCCCTGGCTTCCTTTAAGTCCCAATTAAAATCCCACCTTCTTTGGGAAGCCTTCCTCAAACCCAGTTAATTCCAGTGCCTTCCTTCTCTTCATTATCCTTTATTTGTCCTGTACATACTACGCTTTCTGTATGTTTTTTGTCTCCCTCCATTGGACCATAAGCTCTTTGAGGAAGAGATTGTCTTCTGCCTCTTTTGTATCCCTAATATTTAGTACAGTGCCTGTCCTGTAATAGACATATTTATCAACTGATTGATAATATATGACATTACACATTTTCTAGCAGTCAGAACTATCTCAAAATGGAATGGGCTACCTTGGAAGGCAGTGAATTCCCCATCACTGAAGGATTCCAAGTAGAGATTGAATGACCCCCTCTAGAGATATTGTAAAGAGAATTTCTGGCCAGGTATACTTTGAACTGTATAATTAGTCTGAGGCCTCTTCCACCTCTGAGAGTCTCTGATTGAGTTACATTCAGGGATCTGCCCAGAGACAGCTTGAATCAGCCGAGGAGGAAAGCCAATTGTTAAATTTTCAGTGTGAGCTCTTATACCTCAAAAATTAGCAAACTACAAATATGGTCTGATTTATCAACTTGTTCATTGACCAGACTTAAGAAAACAATGAAGAACATGTTAATAGTGCAGATAAAATTAATTGAAATATTTCGTAGAGTTCATTGTTAAACATTTATCAACATGCCTCCATTGATATTTGAATTTTAAAATCCGACCATCCAATCATATTTTTAAAAAACTGAATTATTTAAATTATTCACATTCAAACAGCTGGGAGATCTTCATGTTGCCTGCATAATCACAGATAAAATATGACTTTTCTTTTTATCCTGTATGGCTATCTTTTCTTTTTGGCTTCAAAATGCATTCCCCTCTAAATTTTGCACTGTAGACTCTAATGCAAAATGTAACTGTCTCCTGTCAGAGAGATTGAAAGCAGCTTTTTACTGTAATCAGACAGAGAGGGGAACTTGCCAATCAGCATATTTCTGAAGGAGAAACAAGAGCCAGTTAATCTATAACCCCTCAGTCCTTTCACCTTCACATTTACTTTGCCTCTGATCCCAGCAAGTTGTAATTTAGTGGATCAGAGGCTGGAATATTGGGTCCCCCTCAATCCAGCACTGTAAAGTAGGCTTTATGGTCTTTGGAAGACCAGGGACCAGAACCTAAATGACACCAGCAGAGAAAGAGCAGATGTTTGCAGTTTGTTTTCCCTGATTGGATTTTAATCGAATTTGCATAGAGCACTATTTATCTTCACCTGATCACATTAGAGAGCTTGGGATCCCCATGCAAGCCAAGTGGCGGAGCTTGGGATGGGTGGCAAATGCTGGAGAAGTTAAATCTGAGCAAGAGACAATTCATTCTACATGTGAATGTTGTGATCCAACAAACTCTCAACTCTCTGGGACATGAGGTGAACTTCAGAGGGATTTTCAGACATGTTCTCCCTCTTCTTGGATTTTGCCCCAAACTATTGAAATTGGTAAATTCTGAAGTTAACTTGGAAAGAGACATTCAGTTACTCATCACGCTAACACATCCCAGTACCAAAATCAATAAATCATCAGAAACAATCAGCCACTTGGCTGAACGAATACTGTTTCTTCCCTCACTTTATCCTCACAGTAACTTAGAACTTAATCGCTTTCACTCATTTATTAAGTGTATACTATTTGCCATGTGCTGTGCTGTGTGTTGGTGATACTCAAGGAAATAAAAAAGTCCATGACCTCAAAGAACCCACAATCAAGTTGAAGAGATCAACATGAAAAAATAAGTAGGTACATACAAAAAAAATGTGGACTTATAATGTGCCTGGCACATAGTAGGTGTCTGGTAAATGTTTATTGCTTGACAGACTAAGACAGAGTAGAATGAAGGTAATCTCAAAGGGGAAGGCTCTAATAACTGAGGGACCTAGAGAGATCTCCTGCTGGTAAGATTTGAACTGATTCTTTAAGGGAACATAGAGGCAGAAATGATGAAGACCATTAAAGCATGAGGCTCGGTTGTTGTCCTTCATCTGAGAAGAGGACCAAAATGACATGTTGGGGTCAAGATACCATGTGCCTGACTGTCACTGATCAGACTAATGCAAGCTCAAAAGTCTACCAGAGATCAACCATAAAAAGTTCCAAAAGGGGGGACATTAACGTAAAGGGACACAGATAGTAGATGGAGCATCATATGTAAAGAAAAGCAAGTAATCATAATAATTAATATTATTGTAATTAACATTTATATAGCTATGTGCCAGGTATTGTAGTGCTTTACAATGATTAGCTCATTTGATTTTAACAACAACCCTGAGAAGTAGGCATGATTATTACCCCCATTTTACCCATGAAGTATTGAAGCAAACAAAGGTAAAGTCACTTGCCCAGGGCACACAAATAATAGGTTTCTAAGACTGTATATGACTCAGGTCTTCCTGACACCTTTAGGGATAGTGCCTTGTCCACTATACCAGTTAGCCTACAGGACAGAGTGACTAGAATGTGGAGTGTGGGGAGGGAATTAAAGTATAAGAAGGCTGGCAAAGGAAGAAGATGCAAGGCTATAAACAGTTTTAACTGTCAAAGAGAGAAAAATATATACTAGAAAGTCATTATAGCTGATTCAGTAAAAGGATGACATGGTCACATCTGAGCTTTAGGAAAGTAATTTTGGCAGATGGATGGACAATGGATTGGAAAGGGAAGATATATCAGGAAGAAAGACCGATCAGAAGATTACTGCAATGTTCTGGGTAGGAGATGATGGGTTCCTTGACTAAGATGGTGGCTGTAGATACAAGCTAGTGATATCATGAAGATAGAAATTAATATTGGGCACCAGATTGGATGTAAAAAGTGGGTGAGAGTGAGGAGGTAAGGGTGACACCAAAGTAGTAAGCCTGTGTACTTACAATAATGCTGATGCTTTCAATAGTAATAGGAAATATGGGCAGAGGGGAGGACTTTAGAGGGAAGATAAAGAATTATGTTCTGGACAAGTTGAGTTTGAGATGCCTCAGGCACATAGAGTTCAAGATATCCAAAAGGTGATTTAAAACTAGTATTCTGGAGAGTTGATTAGGTCTAGATATGTCAATCTGGGAATGACTTGTATAGAGAAGATAACTGAACTCATGGAGTTGGTGTAAAAACCAAGTGAGATTGGGAAAATAAAAGAAATAAGGTTCAGGACAACCCTTGGGGACCATCTAGAATTAGTGGGTATGACCTGAATGATGATCCAGAAAAGGATTTGTATGGATGTAATGGTATAGAAGCTGGACTCTATGATAGTGGAGGTCCTTCCAACTTTAAAATTATGAAATCTCTGATTCTTTGAATGAGTACTGATATTGATCACACCATATCTTTATTTATGTGTAACAAGGGTTACATTATCTCTATGTCCCTGTAATAATATGGGAGCTCTGTGTCTGTTTGACTCTTCCAGAAAAGCTGAGACAAGAGGAAGGCAGCCAAAGAGCAGAGTACTTTGGGACATAAATTATGCAAGTCAAAGGCTAGTTCAAGTCTGAAAAGGAGGAATGGAAGTGGAAAATTCTCTCTTTATCTGTCTTTCACTTGACTCCACCTTACCACTGCAAATGAACAAACTGCAGAGCAGCTTAAGTTCAATGAGGTCCAATGAGTCCAGTGTTGCCAGGATGCAGCCAGTGAGTCAATTCAATATTTCAGTTGTTCTCAGTCTGTAAGATGAGTAAGGGAAAGCTGCCTGAGGAAGAATCAAGGCTCAAGGTCCTAGCTTTGTTCACTTCTCTGGATATTGACCCTTTAGGAGGTCATGAGTAGTTCTAGGATTAAGACGACAGACTGGATCACCTTTAGAAAATAGCTCTATCCTTTCAATAATCCTAGAAGATAATCAATGCAGAGCATAGGATCTTAGTGACAGGGAGAACTAGCTCATCTCTTTCTCTTTATAGATGAAGAAGATAAATCCCAAAGAAAGGGAGTCTCTTGCCCAGAATCATTATGGCAGTCAATAGCCAAGTTAGGTTTGGAATCGAGGGCCTCTGACTCCAAATCATTCCATTCTACTAAAAGCTTGCAATTTTTAGGTGAAAAAACAGAAGTTGATTATGTAATCAGTCAAGTTTCCTGCCATCCACTTCCTTCACAGTCTAACCTATTGGACAGATCACTCATTTGTTTGAAAACCAGGACATCATACCTGTCAGCCTCTGCCCCTCTGTCAATAGATGAATTGGCTTGATACAATCTATTTTGTTCCTCAATTCTAATCTGTTTATTATATCAACTGAGTGTGTGAGTCTGGAATAACAAGACTCACTGGTAGGTTATTAAGATGAGAGGTGAGTACAGAGTGTAAGTCTTATACAGACTGAGATGAAATTTGAGAATTCCTTAAACTATTTTTCAACACTACTCTGGAGAGACAGGAAAGCTGTCATTGCCCATCTTTTTCTTAAGTAATTCTGGTGACCAATTCCCATTCTAGAAAGTATAGAGGAAGAGGATTTAAATTGTCCCTTGGTGCAGCTAATTACACCAATTTGGAGGGGCTGGCATCCCTTCTATTCAGTTCCAATGGCCTGATGGCAAAGTTAGTTTTAAGGAAGTTGCTGTTAAAAAGGAAATGTGCCAGGTCACTCTGATTTCCCAGGACCACTGGAAACTGATTAGCCTCAGAGGAGATGCTGTCTGGATTGGCTTAACAGCAAAGGCATTTAGAGAAAGATAATAGCTCTGAGACTTCTCTTCAAATCTGTAAACAGAAATCCCATTAAACCAACAGCCAGGCGAAACCATCAAAACAGACATGCAGAATCTCTCATCTTTAAAGTAGACTTTTTTTTTTCTTTTTGCAAATAATATGCATGCATTCAGAGCCAACAGTAAATCCTTAAGGATGTTATGGTCTTCATTGTTATGAATGGCCCCTTCATAGCTTCTCTATTCCATGTAAATATGTTTTTTTTTAATTTCTAGTAGTTTCTAGACACAGCCATCAAACAGGTTAACCAGATGAAATTTCAAAATCACACAATCCAAGAATTTAAGAGCTGGCAGGAGCCTCAGATGCCATGTACAGTAATCTAACTCAGACACTAAAGTAAAAACCAGTGTAACAAAAAGGTGGTCACCCAGCCTCTTCTCAAAGACCTCCAAAGAAGGGAAACACACCATTTCTTGAGACATCCTATTCCACACCTAAACAGTTTAAATTGTAAGAATTAGATGGACTGCCCTGAAATTGTACCTAATAACTGATATTGGTTTAATACTCAAAAACACGACAGTGCTTTATATCCCTCTTGTGCTCTTGAGACTTGCAATCCAGTGAGAAAGATAGGACAGTAATTATTACAACAAGTTTATACATGGAAAAACTAAGGATCAGGGAGGCTAATTGGCCTACCAAGGGCCACATAAATAAATTATAGAGGCAAGATTTAAACCCAAGTACTCAATCAAAATCTAGCATTTTCCATATATTATAGAATATATATAGCATTCTCCCCTTATATGTATCCTCATATTCTTTTTTAAAATCCTGTTATTGATATCTTTTGTTTTTATATTTCTTCCATATCCTGGTCCCCTCCCCCATGCAGAATTATCACTTCTTGGAAGGAATATGTATTTATGCCCCCATTTATTTCCTTGGTGCCTGATATTTCCAGTCAAGACCCTGAAGGCAGCTCTATTTATTCCTCTTTAAATCAAGCAGTTCATTCAGTCTGTGTCAGGGATACAGTATATTCATAGGGATCCATTCAGGTAGCACTGCCAGGGTAAACTCATTTCAACCAATATAGGATATATACCATATATTCATAAAAGACAACTTGCCCTGCAGAAACAAATTGGATTTCATTCCAGGTTGTCTATTTTCAATCTGTTCTTGCTCTAAAACTAATATTCTGCTTTTTAGTAACACATTTTCACTTAGGTTGGAGTCTTCACTTCTTTTCCCAAGATGGGCACATTTAATTGAGCCAGGAATTATTTTCAGAAACCAATGAGCAGCCTCAGGCCACACAATTGTGGGTTATCTGAGTTACCCATATACCAGTTGAGCTCTGGCTTCTCACAAAAAAAGAGTTAAGTTCACTTCAGGAGGGGGCATTTTATCACAAAATTTTGCTGTATCTGGCTCATGTCACCCCAAAATTCTCAGTACTCTCTCAAGTAATCAGCTTAATACAACGTCAAACATCATTTTTTTTCCTTAATACACACACACACACATAATAAAAGTGGATTCATACTCGAGTCCATTGATCTTTAGTTATCTATTAGGTTCCACCTATCAGATCCCACCTTCCCTAGGGAGCTATAGAGTACACATGACCTACACCACGAACAAAGGAATAGATTCAAGATACCCTTAGTACACATGGGTCTCTGAGATCTTGCCTCTCTCTAATACTTAAGGGCAAGGCTCATGGGTTTGCTCCTCCTGGAGCAATGACCCTGTTACTTTTAATTAAAGGTCTTGAGAATATGTATCCTATGGCAGAGAAAATGTCAGGATACATGATAGTTCTAAAAGGGTTTCTTACTTTCATTTCATTATAAGAATCATATTTAAAGTCAAAGACCAGACAAGGACAAAGGAGAAGGAGCAAGAGAAGGTTTGAAACTGAAAAAGAAATTGAAAAAGTTGGAATTGTGAAGATAATTTGGTAAGCTTTGAAATTTATTTTTTGTGGGGAAGACAGAGATTAAAGTTGGAGAAAAGAAATTTTGGAAGGGGCAGCTAAGTGACACAGTGACTAGAACACTGGGTCTGTGGTTAGAAAGACCACAGTTCAAATGCAACCTAAAACACTTACTAGTTGTGTGACCCTGAACAAGTTGCTTAAATCCTGTCTGAAACTGGAGAAAGAAAAGCAAACCACTCTAGGATCTTTGCCAAGGGAAACCCCATGGACAGTTCATCCATAGAGTCACATGAAGTCAGACACCAGTGAACAACAACAAATTTTGGAAGCCTTTAGCAGTCAAAAAAAGAGATTAAAGTGGGAAAAGGGAATGACTTGGGCTGATGGAGAAAAGTTCAAGGATAGCAATGTTCTTAAATATAAAGACTTGGGGAGAGTGGAATGAGTGTGAAGAGAGGAAAATGGAGAGCTTAAAGAGGAGAAAGAGAAAAGCAAATAAAAACCTAATTAAAATGGTGGGATTTTTTATACAAAGCATAGGCTAAACTGGTAAGGAAAGGCATGAGTTCAGAATCAAGGGGAAAATAATTTAGATGTGGCTGTCAAGGTGCTAATGAGGAAAGATGGAGAATAAGTGCTCCAGAGTTGAAGTTCCACACTAGCAGTTAGCCAAAACCTCTCTCCAGAAAGGCTACTAGTTAGAATGACAAAGACTGAGGGGCTTACTTCCAGCAAGCATACAGAGAAGGCAGAAATTTGTAGAGCCATGTTTAGAATGTGCAAGGTTTATTTCTCTGCCACAGCCAAGTCATTTTTATCTATGTTCATAATGTAAGTGTCTCAAGGAATACCTTTCTATTCCTTAAGGTATAAGGGATAAGAAAGTGTTTTTAAAAATAAATAAAATAAAAGAAGGCTTTAGTATGAGAATAAATCAGAAAAATGACCAAACAAGGCAAAGGGGAATCTTGACCTGTATCAGGAAATTTTGAGTTAGAAGAATGTCGAAATCAAGGGAATGCTCATCAGTTGGAGAATGGCTGAATAAATTGTGGTATATGAATGCAATGAAATATTATTGTGCTATAAGAAATGATGAACAGGAAGACTTCAGAGAATCCTGGAAAGACTTATATGATCTGATGCTGAGCAAAAGGAGAACTTTGTACACAGCAACAACCACAATGTGCGAGGATTTTTTTCTGGTAGACTTAGAACTTCTTTGCAATGCAAGGACTTATAAAATTCCCAATGGTCTTTTAAAGCAAAATGCCTTCCACATCTAGAGAAAGAACTATGGAATTCAACTGCAGAATGTAGCAAATCCTTTTCTTTTGTATTATGTTTTGGTTTGTTTTATTATTTCTCCCATTCATTTTAATTATTCTGTGCAATATGACTTTAGTGAAAATGTATTTAATAGGAATGTATCTACAGAACCTATATAAAATTGTATGCCATCTCAGGGAGGGAGGGGGGAGATAGGGAGGAAGGAAAGGGAGGGAAGGGGAAAAAAAAATCTAAGTTATGTGGTAGTGATTGTAGAACACTGAAAATAAATAAAATAATTTAAAAAAGAGTTATAAGAATGTTGCACATAATAGGAAGGAAAAAAAAGAAGTCACACTCAACATTCAAGCTAAGTTACAGATGAGACATTTCCCAAAGATGAGAGAGTTGGAGGCCCTAAAGAAGGGGCATTAGTTTTTCCTTGAAGGAATAATGATGCGGATCTATAGAAAACAATGATGGTGGAATCTAAAGGAAAAAACTCAAACGAAGCAAAGACTGCAGTGTGCTAACTCCGTAATCATCAAATAAGAATATAGATAGCATACTTATGAAAATTGAAGATGAAAAACAAAGCAAAGAAAATGAGCCTTTATTAATCACCAACCATGTGGTAGACAGTGTGCTAAATGCTTTACAAATATTATTTCATTTGATCCTTACAACCACCTTGGGAGTTAGGTGCCATTATTTTTCCCATATTGTCACTGAAGAAACTGAAGTAGACAGAGGTCACTTTCTAGGGTCACAGAGATAATAAGTGTCTGAGACCAGATCTGAATTCAAATCTTTCTAACTAGAGGTCTAGTGCTCTACCTACTGTGCCACCTTTTATCAAAGACAAGAAGAATATTTCACACATGAAGTCAAAATCCAAAGATCATGACAGGTTAGAAGATCAGACCAAATCTAATAAGATGAAAACTGTTTCAAGAGAAGGACTTTGGATTTATCTCTCAACTAAAGTTCTGTGTGAGGAAAAAGCCAGATTTTTGCTGACCAATCCAGGTAAGGGCATAAACTGGAGAGATTTTTTGAGAGACCCCCCCAAAAAAAATATACCCAGATCTACCATATCAGGAGCTAGAGCCCACACGATACCTGGATTGCACAAAAACTCCCTATCATGTGGCACAAAGCCTCTCATTGATTTCTGAAAGTTGCTCGTGACTGAGTTAACTATGAAATAATCAAAGCCCAAACCTAAAATTAAGAAAAATTGGTACTAAGAGATAATATTAGCATTAAAGTAAGAATAGTTTGAAAACAGACAATTTGGAATCAGCTTCACAACTTTGCCACTCAAGAAGGGCATAGACATCCATTTATATTTGAATGGTTAAGCCATTCATTTGGAAAATATTTTAGTGGACTACAAACTAAATATAAGTCAACAGAATTGCATGATGGGAGAGCTGGGTGGTGCAGTGGATGGAATGATAGGTCTGAAGTCAAGAACCTCATCTTTCTTATACCTGTGCTCAGATATTTACATGTTACATGACCCTGGGTGAGTCACTGAAATCTTTTCCCCCTGTTCCTCAGCTGAGCTGGGAAAGGAAACCACTCCAGTATCTTTGCCAAAAAAAATCCCCAAATGGGGTCGCTGAAAGGTGCACACGTTTGAAATGACTGAACGGCAACAAGAACGAATTATATGATAGGGAAAGCCGATGATTAAACGAATGCATTATGAGGCAGATGATGAGATGAGGTATAGGAAAATGATAGTTCTATTACACTGCCTTGGTCACCCAATCTAATATAGCTTCATCTACTCTTGAGTGCCATTTCTTAAGGCATTGGTGAACAGACAGTTCTCAAGAGAAGAAATGCTATCTTCTACCCCACATCTATCAAATTGGCAAAGACTGCAAAGAAAGAAAAAGTTAATTGTTGGAGTGGCTATGGAAAGATAAGCGTGTTCATGTGCATTGGTGACACCGTGAATGGGTCCAGTAATTCTGGAAATTAATTAACAATTATTCCTCAAAAGTTTCCAAACTGGAGAGACCCTGAGAAGACTCACAGACTGACCCGTTAAAGGGTTCACTAAAAATTAAGAGATTCATCTATAAGTCAATTCTTTGCTATGTTTTGACATTTTGTTACCTCAAATAAAATGTAACTTGGGGTTCATCTGATTTCCTTCAGTGGAATTGATAGTTTTATCCCAATTCTTGAAAGTTATGTGGGAGAGGTATTGTGCTGACTTTGATTGACTCCATTGGACCAAACTATGAGTCATAGATGAAAGTTTCAGAGGCAGATTTAAGCTTGATTACAGAGGAAACATCCTAAACATTCGGTACAATAAACTCCCTCTAGACTCATTCACTGCAGGTCTTCAAACAAAACCTGGATGACAATTTACCATCCATGCTATAGGAAAGATTCTCATTCAATTCTAGGTTGGGTTACATGGTCTCTGAGCTCCTTTACAAGTCTGATATTCTAAGAACATTTTCCTTCTGCCAGCACATTCTCAGGGGATCCCAGGCAAAGTCATAGCAATTCTTGGGCGTCTCTGGGTAGGGTGAATATATATCAGCAATAGAATCAGGTTATAGGAAAATCAATCAACCAATCCAACAAGCTCCTATCACATCTAAGAACTCTGCTGGGTGCTAGGGATGTAATTACAAAGAATAAAACAAACTTCAAATGCAAGAAGTTTAAATTCAAGTGGGGGAGGCAAGTGCATATGAAATGTATAGTAAAAATATAGTTATTCCATACAAAGCAGTTAAATATAAAATCGTTAAAAAGGGAGGGTACAGATGTGAGGAGCATTAGAAAAAGCTTCATCCATAAAACATTCACTTTGTCTGGATTTCTATTGTAATAAACTCCAACCACCTTTTCCTCCACAGTAGAAAATCTTGGTCCTTTTTACTATCTTGGGCTAGTTCTCCCTCATTTGTAGTGTCATCTCCAGCAAGGTATGACAAATATATGCGAAGAGGATTAGGCTTTCTCTCTCTTTGATTTGCAAATTATCAAATGCTATATAAGTGCTAATTTTTATTATTCATTACCATTATGATGACAACTCTGACTATTACTACAGCTACTGCTGCTGCTGTTCCTACTACTACCATGAAGACTTCTAAATCTGCTACTACTACTTGTACTTATTGCACTACTATTTCTACCCTCTTATACCCAAAGGGGAAATGAAGAGCCCATTATGTACTTCATGGATGTGTTCTGAATCTTTAATGAATTCAAGTTGGACAAGACCTTTGTGTCCTTGAACAAAAGATTTCCCTGAGCTCAGAGTATTGTGGCATTAAGTAAAAATTAGACATTAAGAACAACAAAGGTGATTTGACTCTTTTGTTATAAAACACACACACACATTAATTCTCATATATCCAATACCTCTTTTTCAGGTGAGTTTTCTATCATACAAATTCCTATAATTTCAAAAGTTGTCATTCATCCCCCAAGGCCTTTTCAAAATAATTGAAATCCCTAGTGGAAGTAGCCAAAGCTAGGCTCTTATCTATTGACCCATCGTGAAAAGTAAAGGCCTTTGGTCTGATAAGCAGCCTCCAAATCATCTTCTTCACTGAGAACCAGTGAAGCATGGTATCGCCAAGGGGTGGGCAGAGGCAGAGGACGAGATTGGAATAATGAGCCTTGAATCTTAGAGGAAAAGTCCTAGTTGACCATTCAGCCAGACAGATGCATTTTCCCTCCAAACCCATCTTTTGGGGAATAAAGTGGAAAGAAACTAGAAGCCATGTCAACTACAGAATTAAAGGAATACCTATAAGGAATCACACTGATCATACTAGGGCATTCAACTCTATTTATGGTAGTTAAATAGCAGCAGAGCTGTTGTCTGGGTTATTTGAAAGGGGCACTTACCCTTGGGGAACCATTGTTATTGCGATCAACAATCCATGACAGCTAATGACTTGGGACCATCTTCCCATAGGGCATCTGCTTTGGAGTCAAAAAACCTGTTTTTACATCCCACCATTGCTTCTTATGAGCTAAATAAATATGGGGAAGGCATTTCCTGTCTCTGGATTTCAGTTTCATCCCTAATTGATAAAACGAAAAGATTTCGCTGGAAGTCCAATTGGAGTAAAGTCATTTTCAACTCATTATCCTATTGCCCAATAGCTGGACTTCAAAGTTGCCCACAATCTGAAGTCATTCTCTCTATCCTGCTATTGACCTTGAATTTGCAGCTCTCAATTAAAGGGCCATTTCCTTTCTCAAAAGTTCATTCCCCCATCTTTGTGCCTTTGCACTGATCATACCATATGTCTGGAATGGACTACCATCTAACCTCTGCCTCATAGCATCCATCTCAAGGCTGACTGGTACAGTGGATAGAGTGCCAAGACTGGGGTCAGGAAGATCTGAGTTCAAACCCAGTTACAGACACTTACTAGCTGTGTGACCCTGGCAAGTCACTTAACCTTCCACTTCCTCATCTGTAAAATGAGCTGGAGAAGGAAATAGCAAACCACTCCAGTATCTTTGCCAAAAAAAAAAACCCAATAGGGTCACAGAGTCAGACACAACTGAACAACAACTTCTTTTAATAGTCAGCTCAAGCACCACCTTCTTCATGAAGCATTTCCTGATCCTCCCTCACGCCAGTGGCTACTGCCTTCCCTAGTGCCTTTGTATTTAACTACTTTATATATAGTTACAGTTATTTAATATTTGGGTCCATATCTATATATGTACTTGCTGCCTCCTCACTTATATATTCCTTGAAAGTATTCCTTTTCTTTTTATATCCCAAGCACCTAGAACAGTGCCTGACTCATAAAGTTAATTAATAAATACTTGTTCTTTTATCTATTCCTTCATTCACTGGGCACATCAGAACAAGTTAATGCCACTGCTGTTTCTGCCACTTTCACTTCAGGCTCACTACATTCTTTACTATCAATTGACATAGCTATGGTATTCTTTGTTGCTGATTAACATAAAAGTGTAGTTTTCAACAGGTGTTGCTTTAGAGAAGAGATGGCTGCTTTAATGAAATGTGCATCCAATGACTGCAAAACGTTCTTGGACATTTCAAAGTAAGGCAATATTTTTCCCCACACAAAAGTCACACACACACACACATAAAATTTTGGCCAAACGCACCTATTGGAGCATCTGTTGACAATATTCTCATGGATATTTACCAGTTACAATCGTTCCCAGGGTTTGCCAAGTCTACATACAACATGAAAGACAGTGTCTGCCCTAGTCTTTATTCTAAATATTTATCCCATTATTAAAATACTCCTGAGAGTATACTGGAATAACCAACGCCAAGTTGGACAAAATCAATCAACATATGCTTCTTGCATGCATGTTCTGGGCTAAATGCTGGCAATCCAAAGACCTAAATGTAAAAGTCACTGACCTTCAAAGAGTTTACAAAAGATGAAATGGTGGTGGTGGGACAGGAAAAAGCCTGTCAGTTACTAGTAGCTCAGATGTATTAGTATCTTGAATAACCATACTGATAGTTAGGGCTCTTTTAGTGAACTTAGTGAATTCATGCTTCTGTTGATTAATGTGAACTCAAATGCCCTCAAGTGAATGAATATTCATCTGAGCAGCCAGTATCTGTTCTTTTCTATTGTAGGAAGTCAGTTCAAATCACCAGACACCCACCCTTCAATGGAATCCAATTATTCTATTGTATAATTATAATACACAGTATTATCTAGGTGTAGCCAACAAGAATAAATTCTCTTTGATTTCTGAAAAGGGATAGTTCACTCTTAATTTGAGTGATAAGACAAGTGTTCATGGAGTTGGTATTTAAGTTGAACTTTGAAGGCTGAGTAGGAATGTAACAGTCAAAGGGGAACAGTGACATTCCAAGCATAGATAGATAGATAGATAGATAGATAGATAGATAGATAGATAGATAGATAGATAGATAGATAGATAGATAATTAAATGTTCTCTGGATCAAAAAGTGTTCAATGTGTCTTCTGACTCAAGTTCCTCACTCCAGTGAGGTTGAAAACAGAATATAGGGTAGTCATGTAAAAGGAGAATAAGCTACCTTGGGAAATAATGAACTCCCCTTCATTTGTGGTCTTTGAGAGAAAGTTGAATTTCCATTGTTGAGATTGTTCTAGGAGAAATTCAGGAACCCGTTGGAATAGAATATGGAGAAGGATCTCTGGGACCCCCTCCCATTCTGGTCTTATGCAATTTTGTAGTTGTATTAGAAATGTATTCGAAGAAGGCAAGCCCTCTGTTTAAATGGTTTTTGTTTAATACCCCATGTATGGAAACATTATTTCTATGATGCTAATATAACATGACATTCTTTTTATGATAAACAATTTCTTCTACATCTGGTTACATAACATTTCCCTCACATGTTGATCATTTAATTTATATACACATGTGTATATATTCAGATTATTAAACTATATATTAGTCTTATATGTATATGATAAACATATATGCAGAGAATGAGAAAGTAAGAGAGCAAGAATGGGAGCTAGAGTGTGTGTGTATGTATGTGTGTGTGTATGTGTGTGTGTACAAGAGAGAGTGTGTATGTATGTGAGAGAGAGTATGAGAGATAGTGTGTGTGCATGTAAAAGAGATTGTGTGAGTTTATGAGAGAGTTTGTATGTGTATGTAAGATATAGAGACAAAAAGCGTTTGTGTGAGAGAGAGCATGTGTGTGTATGTGCATGTAAGTGAGAGAGACTGTCCATGAGAGTGTATGTGTATATGTATGAGAGAGAGAGAGCATATAATAATGAGAGAGTTTTCCCATATCCCAAGGTTGCCTAAGAAATGCCATGCCTTATCTTTGTCTATTGGGTCATTAAAGGCAGTAGCTTTATCTTAGTCATGCTTTTTTATTTTTTGATAGCCTGGCCTATGATTCAGAATAGTGTGTATATGTAAGAGTGAGAGAAAGAGACTGTGAGAGTGTGTGTGTGTGTGTGTGTGTACATGAGAGACAGAGAAAAGTGTGTATGTGTGAGAGAGAGAGAGTATGTGTGTGTGTGAAAGACCTGTGTGCATGTAAGAGAGAGAGAGAGAGAGACACTGCGAATGAGAAAATGTATGTGTGTATGTATATGTATGAGAGAGAGCGGATGTGTGTGTGTGTCTGTATGTGTGTAAGAGTGAGGGGGACTGCTGTGAGTGTGTGTGTGTGTGAGAGAGAGAGAGAGAGAATGAATATGGGGGGAGGCAGGATTGTTGGTTCATATATCATATTATAGACATTTCAACCTCTTAGGCTGTCAATACCAGCCCACTCATTTTACAAATGAGGAAACTGGGGTCCAGGAAAGTTAAATGGCTTGCCCAAGGTTACCTAAGAAGTGCCATGCCTTATCTTTGTCTATTGGGTCCTTAAAGGCAGTAGTTTTATCTTAATTATGTTTTCATTTTTTGATAGCATGGCCTATGATTCAGGATAGGCACTTTATGAAAATTTGTTAAATGAATGATAAGAAAAAATGACTGAATCACTTTTCAGAGGCAGATGAATACACCCAGGCTGCTACAAGAATATATAAGGTTTTGTACACAATCTCAATACACAAGTCACCTTTCTTCTTTTTTTTGAGGAAGGTGTTTAAAAAAGTTTTATTGATTTTTTTTATTTTTGATTTTCTAATGACTCATTTGGTTTTCTTTTTTTTAATTGATCTATTTTGTTCGTTTTCAGTGTTCGACAGCCACTTCCATATATCAGATTTTTTCCTCTCCCTCCCCCTAATCCCCCCTCTCCCCCCACTCCCTCCCTGAGATGGCATACAATCTTATATAGGTTCTACAAATATATTCCTATTAAATACTTGTTGCATAGAAGGATTAAAATGAATGGGAAAAATCATAAAACACAACATAATACAAAAGAAAATGGTCTGTTTCTATCTGCAATCCAATTTCACAGTTTTTTCTCTGGATGTGGAAGGCATTCCTTCCTCAAGAGTCCACTGGAAATTTAAGTCCATGCATTGCAATGAAGTACTAAGTCTACCAGAAAAATTTCTCACACACTGTGGTTGTTGCTGTGTACAAAGCTCTCCTGATTCTGTTTCTTTTACTCAGCATCAGTTTACATAAGTCTTTCCAGGCTTCTCTGAAGTCTTCCTGTTCATCAATAGCACAAGAGTATTCCATTACATTCATATTGCAATGGAATTCATACATGCATTCTTTGCTGTTGGAAACCACAATGAATGAGCAAGCAGTCCAGCTCTAGTAGGGACCTGTGCTGGCAATCAAATTAGGATCTTGTGCTGTTTTTGTTTTACTAAAAGTGCCTCTGATTGAATAATGTGATTAAAAAAGATCTTTCCCACCCACTGATGGTCTTGCCCATGGTGGGAAGCTTGATTAGGAGAGTTGTTCTGCAGGAGAGTCCCAAGTCCCTTTTGTTTTTTTCTATTGAGGCACTGGGTCAGAAGGTTATGCTCTGGCTCTGAAAAAGGTATAAATTCTCTGAAGGTGCGGTTTTACTATGGGGTTTAGCTTTTGTAATAAGGTTTTTTGTAATAAGGTTTGAATGACGAGGATTCTGAGAAGCTGCTAAGGACACCCCACCCCAACTCCGACTTTGAGAACCCAGATGTCATGCTTCCCTCTCTGGTGTGTGTGTGTTCATCCTTCGTTACTGAAGAAGACCATGCCATCAGAGAAATGATGACATGACTTGCACTTGACTTTTGTTTTGAGTGAGGGAGAGCTATATAGGTCACCAGCCTCACTTCTCCTCCAGAGCCATCTAAATCCAGTGACCTGATCCTGATCCATCAGGATGACTGGAGATGACCCAGGATGAAGCAATTGGGGTTAAGTGACTTGCCTAAGGTCATACAACTAGTGAGTGTCAAATGTCTGAGGTGAGATCAGGTCCTCCTGATTCCCGCACTGGTGCTCTGTCCACTGTACCATCTAGCTGCCCCTCCCTCTCTGGTAACTATAGTCAGACATCTGTACCTGTCTGTTGAATTATGATCAGACAGTGGAAGCCATGTCTGTTGATTACTTCGGGGCTTACTGACTGGAAGAGTTTGTTTGGCCAGATGAGGACTCTGGGAAGACAAAAAAGGAGCCCTCTGGCTTTGAGAACCCAGATGTCCTGTTTTTCTCTCTGGTAACCATAGTCAGACAGTTGAAACTCTCTGTTGAATTAAGGGAGAGGAAGCTATGTCTGTTGACTTTTAATTTCTCTGTATTTTCTTTGAAGTTCAGGGTGTTGACTCCCCTGAACTAGGTGAATGATAAAGTTTTTTTAAAGAATTGATACAGGTGCTTAATTAAAGTAATTGTTAACCCCTCAAAAGTTGCCTTTCCTCTTATGAATGCAGATCTAAGAACCAGTGATAGCAGGCCACTCTGTGTATGTTGTGGTGCTTACTGTTACTGTTTCACCAGCCACTCTATAAGTAGTATGTGCTTTTGGCTTTTTATTTGTACACTGAGGTGTATGGGATGTTCAGAGAGGGCTCCCACTTTTGGTTCAAGGATTTTCAGGGCTGCTCATCAACCTTTGGGGTCTACATCCACCCAGCTCTCGTCTGTGTGCATGCTCAGCAGCCACACCCTGGTAAGCCTTCTGAACAAACAAACAAAACTAGATGGAGGATAGCCAACAGATTTCAAATCCATCTTGAGTTAGGTGGTGTTGATCCCAATCATGTGAAGACTTCCCTCAGCACAATGAGCCAATGAGAATAATGTGCTCCAATAGCCATGAAGGTGGCTGAGGCAGGCACTGTGCAATGCTTAGAGTTTGATCAGACATCTAAGACACCAAGGTCATCCACTGCAGCCCAAGACATTGTCAGTTACCTTGACTTTTGTCTCATAATTTGACATCAGTGATTTTGGGAGAGAGAGGGTTAGGTTGATGACTTTGTACAACTGCCTCACTTAAAACCAGTTCATGTTCAAGTAAAGACATCACCCCGTGATGTCACTGGTCCTCTTTGAAAGCAAAGGACAAACGCTAGCATTTGTACGTTGAAGCTACGGTCGTAAAATCTTCAGAGATCATCAAGTCAAACTTTGTCAGTTTATGATTAATAAAATGAGGAAAGTTAAGTAACTGACCCAAGGTTACAGAGGTTTTAAGTGGTGAATCCAGGATTCAAACTCAAGTTCTGTGACATGTAATAAAGTTATGCAAGGTGTTAACATCAGCATTTCCCATAATATAGTAGGAATTCAGTAAAATCTACTGATACTGATGCAAGATGTTTCAGGACAAAGATGAAGAGTTGCCAAGTATTTATGCATTTGAGGCATCAAGGACTCCAGTGGCAGCTTTACTGCCAGCAGCCCACTTTCCCCAACCCCTAGCTCCTGTGAAGATTTGTAACCATCCCTTACTTCCATTTATGAACACCAAGATTGCTTTATGGCCGCAGTACTTGGCAAAAGACTTCTCTTTTACAAGTAATCTAGATCCGTCAAGCTGTCCAGATCTAGTACATCATTCAATAGTCAGTAGTTTATTCTGTGACAGTAAATGCCAATAAAAGAATGCCATAAAATATTCTAGTGTGAAAAGGCTAATTCTGAGGAGGTTAATAAAGCCCCAGTAATTCATCTTGTCATGCCTCCTGTTATTTACATGCTCCAACTTATTAGGTAGATGCTCTGTGATTCCATTGTGTGCAGTCAAGATTTATGCATGGTGTGGGGCTTTGCCTGGTTTTATTTATTTATTATTTTAAAACTACACTTTGAATAAACCATGATAGGTTTCCCCTTAGGTGATGGTGTATATTCCAAGGTGAATTCTGGAGAAGTTTGAACTCTAGTAATAAAAAAAGAAAAAGAAAAAATTATAGCCCTGGGCCTGCTTTGATCTCAGGGCTGAGCAACAGTGGCACCAAAACAGTTGAAGGAAGTTATTTAAACATGTCTATAAGTAGTCAGATAATGATTACTTAATGACCTTAGCTCATGCCAAAAGCAATAAAGCTTTCAGAAATAGATTCTTAATTGAAAAGGCTAGTATTTTCAGTAGGATTAATATTACTGTCAGATCCAACCCTGTCTTTTAGTACAGCCTTCCATTCTAATTTTAAAAAGCAGTATCTAGATTAGAGTTTCCTGAAAGAGGTTTCTGTCCAGGGTATTGAAAGCTGAGGTTTGCAAAGAGTATGTGATTAGGAATTAAGAGACTTGGATTCTAGAGCCACCTCTGCCAATAATAGTGTGGCCTTGGACAACTCAATCCACTTTTCCCTCATCTGCAAAATGAGGACTTTAAGGATGGTATCTCTAATAGCACGTTCATCTCCAAAGTTCTGTTTGTCACAAATTCCAAGTGATTCTTTCTAAGAAATAATGTCAGCTTTCAAGTATTTGAACCAGTGAAAGATGTTCATCTTACTATACTTTGCATTGAGGAGAGATAGTATTATGCTATATTATTTAGTAACCAATATTACTCATTTTGTCAGATTTTATTTTTCATTCTAGCTCCACAGGCAGCCATGGGACCACACCCAGGCCCTGAGGCATCTCCTTCTTAACCAGCTTGTACTGGGTCCTCCCTAGAGGCACCCTAATTTCTCTGTACCAGTGAACAGGGAAAGCAGTTTGGGCTAAATTCCTCCCCAGGGGATGATCCTCCTCAACAAAATTAGGGGTGACAGTCTCCAAGAGAAAGATTAACAGGGAGGGAGATGGCAAATGCAGACTGGGGAAGTTTTGTTTTCTAGGCAAAATTACTAGAGGCAGTTGGTGCCCAACAAACAATTAACATTTCTAAATGACCAGAGAGGCGTGATCATCCATACTAGAAGGCCAACCCACCTACTAGTCTTCTTGACTCTAGGCCCAGAACTCCATCCACTGCACCATCTAGCAACCTATCCTAACTAATGAATTGATCATGTACAAGTTCCTGGCTTTTGCTGAGCTACCAGCATATCCTGTTTTACAAATAGTATGTGCATCACTGTTAATAAAATTTTATCTTTCCCTGAAGAAAACTGTACTTCGACATCATTTTTATTCACTCCAACATCCATCCTCTTTGACCTACCCATATTTGATTCTGATGGTGGGAAATCAAGATCTGAAAAACAAAGGGGTCAAGGGCAACTGGGGTGATAACATACAAAAATGAGAATCTAAAGAGCAAAGAAAGAAAATGTAGCCTAAAATGAAGAATGACTCCAAAGAATTAACTATAGAAAGAATTAACTATATAGAAACTATATATTAACTGTAGAAAGGTGTTTGAGGTCCTACAAATTGTGCATTTGCCAATTTGAGCTGTTCAACACAAAGACTGAATCTTAGCCTTTGGAACCCTCCTCATTAAAGCTGGCCCTTTTTAAAAGCTTCGGCTATGGACAGTTCCCCAATGTTATTAATAGTTCCAATGTTAGGAAAAATCTAAGTTTGTGTAGTGGTACAAATGCCCTTGAAGACACTTAAAATTATGAAATTGTAGAACTAGAAATGACCTGAGAGATCATCTAGTTGAACCTCTTCATTTTACACATGGAAAAACTGAGACTTTTTCCACTCACACAGTCATTACCCTGGGGCAAGCCATCATTACCTCACACCGGGACTGTTACAATGCACTCTTCACTTTAAAGTGGATGACAAACACTCAGTCCCTTGCTGTCTTCCCTCAGGAGACAGGCTGAACAGCAATAGGAAGAAAGTTCAAGGTCAGGGGTAAATTTGTTCCTTCTTCTCACCTGAGGCTGAAGTTCCTGGGACTGTAGGAAATGGAAGATTTCCTGAAAAGTGGAGTCATTCTGGAGCAGTTGGCAGATGACTAGCCTGTTCCTTTGCTTCCTTCCTTCAGGGGACACAAAGGTGCCTGGTTAGAGGAATGCCTGGCTCCCTCTTCAACAGAATCAAATTCCTCCCCATCACTTTTCAAATGAATGAAAAAGAGGTACAGAAAGGAGGAGGAAATTTTCCAAATTCTCATCGTGTTAGTAGCAGAGCACATGAGTCTGCTCCTTTCCTCAGTAGATCATAAAATGTATTACATTTGCTTATCAGTCCTCACAGTGAAATTCCAGTTACTAATAATGGTAAAGATCTGAAAAGAGGAGGGGAGATATTCTCTTCCTATCATAAGAGGGAAAAAAGGAAGTTCTGTGTTACACTGTCTATGCTCTCAGTATCATAAGATAAATCATAAGATAAAAACTAGGAGAGATAAGCCCACAAATGAGCAAAGATCTTTGATTTTCCCAAGACATTTTTGTCAGTTTCCCCTCTGTAACATCAATGTTCACTGAGTTTTCCCAAATAGTCAGTGGTTCCAAGTGCAAAACAGGACAGGCTTTGATTTGCCTTTTATGATGTGAATGGATGAATCAGAAAACTCGACAGTGTTGTTATCAAGAGTTGTCTAATTTCAGTGTTTGGCCCAATGCATTTGATGGATGAACCTTTGAGGAGACTTTTGGGAGCTTCAATTATTATCATCACTGACACCCTCTAAATATCCTTATGCTCCAATTGAAATAGCACTCAGCTCTTCTATCAAGCAAACAACAGCAAGACCTTGAGCAAACATCAGTTTG
Organism: Bettongia penicillata ogilbyi; assembly: GCA_023548195.1. Classification (NCBI taxonomy): domain Eukaryota; kingdom Metazoa; phylum Chordata; class Mammalia; order Diprotodontia; family Potoroidae; genus Bettongia; species Bettongia penicillata. The sequence continues at coordinate 1,506,811 of JAJHZJ010000723.1, forward strand.
TTCCTGATTGAGTACTGACACCTTTAATTAATATTTCAGTCCAATTGGGATCTGTTCTAATTATGAAATGCTCCCTCGATGATAAAAATTACTTCATAAATCGTGAACTACAAATGGTATCACATGAAAAATACTTGAAAATAAAAGATCTTACTAGGAGCAGCTAGGTGGCCTTAGGAGGACCTGAGTTCAAATCTAACCTCAAATACTCACTAGCTGTACAACCCTGAAGGATCAAGGGAATATAAGATCTTCCCTGTCCATTTATAGGCCTATATGACCATATCTGTCCCCCTTTTTTCCTTGGAAGAAGGGCTGTGCCCCCAGGTCTATAGGTACACAAGTATTTAAATCACAATTGTCTTGCTGCTTTGAACTCCAGGCCAGTTCACAGTTGTAATACAATCTGTGCTGAGTCATATAGGTTTCACACCTTTTGGCTCTGTGCTAATTAGGCACCAATGATGCCTTCTGCTCTGAGTCTATCCATTGAAAGTGTGTATGTGTGCGTATGTCTGTGTGTGACACACACACACACATATACATACATACATACATATACATACTGTGGAAGATTGTTATTTTATTTCGGGGCTCATTCATGGGAAGAATGTTTGCCTGAGCTCTTTGTGATTTGGCTGGATGAGACTCTGAGCAGCCATTGTTAAGGGACCCCCTCCCGACCTATTTTGTGAACTCACATGTTGTTGCAACCTAGTCTGGTGATTATCTATTACTCTGTTTAGACAGTTGGATCCCTGTCTATTGGATTCTTTCTTGGATACTCACTTCTCTCTACTTATATATCTTTCTCATTGTTTAACTAAAGCAAGATTATTCACCCCTTTGAAATTATTTTTCCTTTAAAAGAGCAGATCAAGAACCTATGTTAGCAGCCTTCCTGTGTGCTAGTGTTATTGGCCTTACAACTCCATATCAACTGCTAGCAGCATTAACGCTACAGTAACTTACTACCAATTGCCTCAAAAAAAAATACTACGAATAAAAATAGGAGAGGAGAGATATTCTGCCTCCTAATCAGGAAAAGCTGAGTTCAAGTACTAACCTCTGTCACTTGTGCAACCCAAGTAAAGTCAATCAACCTCACTCAGCCTCAATTTTTCCCCCACATCCATGATTGGAGATAATACCTGTGTGTGTTTGTCCTTCATTGCCGAAGAAGACCATGCCATCAGAGAAATGATGACATGACTTGCACTTGACTTTGTTTTGAGTGAGGAAAGGCTGTGCAGGTCGCCAGCCTTACTTCTCCTCCAGAACCATCTGGATCCAGTGACCCCATATTCATCAGGATGACTGGAGATGACCCAGGATGAGGCAATTGAGGTTAAGTGACTTGCCCAAGGTCACAAAGCTAGTGAGTGTCAAGTGTCTGATGTGAAATTTGAACTCAGGTCCTCCTGATTCCCTGCACTAGTTCTCTATCTACTGTACCACCTAGCTGCCACTGAGAGATAATACCTATACTGGAGATAATATCTATATTGGGGATGTACCTATATCAAGAGGCAGGATGGCTTAGAGAATAGAGAATGGGCTCAGAGACAGGAAGACCTTGGTGCAGATCATGCCTGTGAATAAGTCTGAGCAAATTACAAAGTATTTCAGTGCCCCCAGGCAAGTAAGACTTAATATACAGCTAAAGTGTCAAAAGATATTAATGGAGGACAATTTCTCACTGAAAACTACCTCCACCAATAGTGTCAAACTCAAATAGAAGCCACTAAACCATATATAAATATCTCTGTGGGTCTCATATTGATTCAGAAAACCACAAATTAACATCAATGTTTTATCGTATTTTTATTATTTTGTTCAAAGTTTTCAAATTACATTTTAATCCAGTTACAGCTGTACTTAGGAGTGTTGTGGGCCTCATTCTGCCCAGAAGCCACAATTTTGGCACCTGTAGCCTATACTGATGTAATCACAGACACAGACTCCCCACACAAAACAAAAATAATCATTTTAATGGGAAAGCTATTCACTGATGTTTATCAGCGTACTCCTTTTAAGGTGACATAAAAATTAAGGAATATCTTTCACTTTGTTTTTTTCCAGAAGGGAGTGACTCAAAAGTTTCTGAAGAGGTTAGATCATATGTCATTGAGATCTGGCTGTGTCTTAAACATCTGAAATGTTTTAAAGCCTCATTTTATGAAATTGCAGTGTATGCGCAACCCTTACATCAGAAGTTATCACAACAAAAAGAATCCTGTTTCACTCTGGAGGGTTTCTCACTTCTCTGGATTACAGTCCCTCCTCAGAAAATCTGGGAAAATCATTACCTCATGACACCTGCATGATGACACCAAATCCTTGTAAAAAACTGCAATTCACAAAATTCAAGAAGGAAATATGTTGATAACATGGAGGTAATCCACGGGAGAGCAACCAAGACACTGAGATCATGTTAGTCAGGAAGAAGTAGAAGGAAGTAAACATGTTTAGCTTGGAGGAGAAAAGGCTCAAAAGGTACCTGAAAGTGGTCTTTGAGAACCTGAAAAAAGGGGGATGATTTGACAACAGATTTGTCCAGTTGACTCCAGTTGACTGAAATGGGAGTAATGGGTAGAAAGTAGAAAGAACCAAACTTGGGGTGGAGGTGAGGAGTAACTTAACAATTAGAACTATATAAATGAGAATTTGGCTACCTCAGAGGTAAGGATTCCTTCTCAATACAGGTATTTAGGCAAAGACCGGATGACTGTGGATATGCGGCAGAAAGAATGCTTTTTCAGGGAGGGATGTATTAAATATTCTCCAAAGTCCTATTCAGTACTGAAATCTGCTATTCTATGACTATATAAAGGTTTTGTTGAAACATAAAAGTAAATAATAATCAAATGATGATGATACTAATACAATAACAATAATAGTTCATATTTATGGTTCACTTTAAAATTTGCAAATTGGTTTAGGTGCATTTTCTTAGTTAATACTCACAATAGTCCTGTGAAGTAGGTGTTATTATTACCCGCATTTCAGAAATAATGAAATAAAGGCTGAGAGAGGTTAAATGACTTGCTGATTTCACAGAACTAGTCATTGATGGGATTTGAACACCAAGTCTTCTTGACTCAATTCAGACCTCAACCCACTATACATTGCTCCCTCTCTGACAAAATAGAACTAAAAAATAAACACTTAGAAAATAAAAGGATATTCTCCAAGTAGCAGATTTCTTCCAAGGATTCACAAAGATTTTCTCTCTTGTATAGTCTCATATAGGTGGGTTCTTCTCCCTACTTTCTCCCAAAAGAAGCAGCAAGGGTCACTCTCCATGGTGCTAACATTGCAGTTCTATGTGTCTCTCAGCTGGCAGCTCCAGACAGTGGTCTCTGACAAAGTCAAAACAATCCACCACAGTAAACCTTTTTTTTTTTTTTTTTTGCTCTCCAACATGGCTGAGGGCAAGCCCTCCACATTCTTTCCTTCTGGATTGACAAATAGTTCTGCTTAAGTCACATTTCTGATGATATCATACCAGATAAGGGACTTCTCATTGAGACTGGTACCACTTCTACCAACTTCTGTCTTCTCAAAAATGGGAGACCTTATTACACTTCAAATTCAAGAGAGAAATTACCACCAATTCTATATTCAGATACAGTTATTACTACTGATATCTCATGCTGATGCCTCCCCCAATATGTGTTTAGTGATCCCAATACATTTAAAAGCCAAAGAAACTATCTAATTTTTCCTGAATTATCTCTTTTTTACTAGTTCAATCTTTTAATTCATCAGTCAAAGAGCATTTGTCATATGTCTACTATGGGCCAGGCACTGTGCAAGATGTTGGGATATAATTATGATGAATGAAATAATACATGGCACAAGAAGCTCATATTCTCACAATAAGATCCTCATGATGGTATGGAGGCAACCCTGAATTTCTGAAGTTATAGAACACAAGCAAGACCTACTATGCTGGAAAAACTTCAAGCAGGGTTTCTATGATAGGCAGCATGGCAGTTGCCATGGGAGAAATTCTGGCAAACTTTGGCAAGGCATGACCCCAGGATGGCTGCAGGGAGATGTTGGCCTTTGTTGTTGTTTTGTCAAAGTAAATTTCAAAAAATGTCAAAAAGGCATAGAGTGATTGAGCTCTGCTCTGGTGAAGAGACTATCAAACAGAGGAAGAATGGATCTCTAGTGTATTTGAAGTAAACACTGAAAAAAATATATCTTAGGCAAATGAAAGGTAAAAGGTCATTAAAATTATTGGGGGGAATGTGGTGGATGGGAGGCAGCAAGATGTTCTACTCTGAGGATATCATTTATTTTCAAAAAGCAATTGAAGTAAAGGGTTGTACACTGTTTTTTTGTTTATTTATTTGTCATATACTTGGTGATGAGACTCACTTTAGTGATAAAACCTAATGGTGAGGATAGAAAAGAGAAATGACAACTTTGGAAAGGGTTGGCAGTTGGCTATATTTAATAAATCCTTTAGGCCATAGAGCAAAGACAATTTCCCTGGAATCTCACCATCTAGACTTTTTGTCTTGTAATTCTCAAATATACACAGTTTATAATATAGGTGACAGAAACCTATGTCAGTTAAGTAATTTGACTATGGAGGAGTGTAATATAGAGGAAGAAGGGGGAATAAAAGCCCAATCAATTACTGAGGTATAAGAATGGAATGTGAAGACTTTCCATGGAGGATAGAACTAGAATTTGAAAGTTATCAGCTACCTGTGCTGCTTAGATTAAGGAAAATCAGAGTTTCTTCCTGAAAAAAGGGCATTTAGTACTAGTGACAGGATGAAGGACTGAATGCTGATGGCATATCGCTCCCTGTTTATGAGCATGAGATAACTATATGGCATAAATAACAGAAATTTATGCTCCCTTCTTGGGAAGGTACAGCTCATATCTTAATGAAAATTTCCAAGACATCAAAAATCTGAAAAATAATATTTACTTCTGGTGATCCATCTGTGGACAAATTATATCAAGAAAAGGAATAAAGAAAACACCCTCTGTGCTTAGGAATATTGATCAGGAAAAAAAAAGACTTTGAGAGATAAAAGTAACAATAAATACAATAGCTATGGTGGAGCCAAGAAGCTGGAGAAAAGCAGTGGCTCACCTGAGCTCTCCTCAAAACCCTTCCAAAAGCCTTTATGCAATGCCATAAAAGAATTCCTAGAGTGGCAGAACCCACAAAAAGATGGATTGAAATACTTTTCCAGTCAAAGGTCAACAAGAAAGTTCTGTCCCACCTGGATAAGAGTGGAACCCAGTCCGTTATAGGCTGTACCAGCACAGACCATGCCCCAGTAAACTAGGAGCAGGTCTTGGAAGTGATGGAATCAGCAATGACAGCAGATGCTTCCAGAACTCTCAGCCCACAGAAAGGAAGGGTGTGAAACAAGTGGTCAAAAGGATATTATAGGGTGCACTGAGGCAGGACTTTGTTGTTTTACCCCTACTCAGATCCAGGTCTCAGTCCTGGGTAGCAGTCTCAAGGCAAGGGGGAGCTTGTACCAGCTTGCAGTTGCTGTAAAACAGGGGCCCTCATTACAGTTCCAGGGCATAAAAGAGTGATTGAGGTCATTCACAGACCTGGCTAGAGTCCAGGTGGTAAATGCACCTCTCCTTAGATCATACCAACTTGGAAGAAGTGAAAACTTACAGGTCCCTAGAATTTTCTCTGAAAACAACTGCACAAAATCCCTGACAGCTTGGGACAGTGCACCTACCACCCTGGAAACAGAGCCTCACTTTAACAAAGAGTTAAAAATCAAGAAATAGGCTGGGCAATTTGAAACTATGTATATCCTTTGATCCAGCAATACCACTTCTAGGTCTGCATCCCAAAGAAATCCAAAAAAGGGAAAAGACCTATTAATTGATCTCAGGACATGGAAGAGATCAAGAAAGACTGAAAATCAAGTAAGAGAGATAGAGGAAAACCTGGGAAGAGAAATGAGTAATTCAAGAATATCATGAAAAAAAGGAGTCAAACATCTTGGTAAAGAAGACACAAAAAAAAATACTAAAGAAAATAACATCTTAAAAATAGGTTAGATCAAATAGTAAATGGGGTACAAAAAGCCAATGAAGTGAAGAATGCTTTAAAAAGTAGAACTAACAAAATGGAAAAAGAGGCACAAAAATTCACTGAAGGAAAAAACTCCTTAAAAAGTAGAATTGCCCAAATGGAAAAGGAATTACAAAAGTTCACCAAAGAAAATAATTCCTTAAAAATTAGAATTGAGCAAATGGAAGTTAATAACTTTATGAGAAATAAGAAACAATATAACAAAGCCAAAAGAATGAAAATATATATGACAATGTGAAATATTTCATTGGAAAAACAACTGAACCAGAAAATAGGCCCAGGGCAGATCATTTACAAAATATTGGACTACATGAAAGTTATGATCAAAAAAAGAGTCTAGATTTCATTTTTCAAGAAAGTACCAAGGAAAACTGCCCTGATATTCTTGAACCAGAGGGTAAAATAGAAATTGAAATATTGAACCAATAACTTACTAAATGATACCCCAAAATGAAAACTCCCAGGAATATTATAGCTAGATTCCGGAGCTCCCAGGTCAAGGAGAAAAGATTGCACTTAGCCAGGAAGAAATAATTCAAATATCATGGACCCACAATCAGGTTAACACTAAATTTAGCAACTTCCACGTTAAAGGACTGGAGTACTAGGAATATGATATTCTGGAGGGCAAAGGAGCTGGAATTACAACCAAGAATCACCTACCCAGCAAAACTGAATATAATCCTTCAGAGGGAAAAATGGATATTCAATGAAACAGAAGACTTTCATGCATTCTTGAAGCAAAGAGCAGAGCTGAATAGAAAATTTGACTTTCAAAGACTCAAGAGAAGCATAAAAAAGTAAACAAGAAAGGAAATCATAAGAGATTTAATAAGATTAAACTGTTTACATTCCTACATGGGAAGATGATGTTTGTAACTCATAAGAACTTTCTCATTATTAGGGTAGTTAAGAGTATACATACATATATATGAATATATACATATATACATACATATACCCAGAGGGCACAGGTCTGAGCTAAATATGAAGGGATGATATCTTAAAAAAATAAAATTAAGGAATGATAAAGAGGAATGTACTGGGAGAAAGGGAAAGGGAGAGGTAGAATGGGGTTCATTATCTCACATTAAAAAGGCAAGAAAAAACTGTTAATTAAGAACTCAAATCCTATAAAAGTAAATATTAAAAACTAAAAATAAATATTTTCTAAAAAACAAAAAATTTGCTACAGTGAAGAAGAAGATGGAGGAGGCAAAAGGAGTGAATGAACCTTATTCTCATCAGAATTGCCTCAAAGAAGGAATAACATACACACTTAATAGGGTGTAGAAATCTATTTTACCATACAGGAAAGTAGGAAGAGAAAGGCATAAGAGAAGTTAGGTGGCGATAGAGGAGAGGACAGATTAGGGGAAGGAGTAGTGAGAAACAAAATACTACTGAGGTGGAACAGGATGAAAGGAGAGGGAATAGAAAAAATGGAATGGGATGGAGGAAAGTAGCAATAGCAACAGTGAAAAAATTTTGGAACAAGTTTCTATGATAAAGACCTCATTTCTCAAACAAAAGCCATTTCTCAATTGATAAATGATAAAAAAAAAATATGAACAGTTTTCAGATGAAGTAACCAAAGCTATCTACAGTCATATGAAAAAAGTTTCAAATCACTATGGATTGGAAAAATTCCTTATACTTATTAGATTGGCTAATAGGATAGGACAGAAAAGAAAAATGACAAATGATAGAGGGAATGTGTGGAAAAAAATGAGACAGTGCATTATTAGTGAAATTGTGAACTGATTCAAATATTAGGTAGAGCAATTTAGAACTACGACCAAAGGTTAAAAAACTCAGCATACCTTTTGACCTAGCAATACTACTACTACATCTATATCCCAAAAGAGATTAAAAAAAAGAAAAGGACTTATACATACAAAAGTATTTATGGCAGCTCTTTTCTGGTGGCAAAGAATTGGAAATTAAGCAGATGCCCATCAACTGGGGATATATGATTGTATTGTGGTACATGATTGTAATAAAATATTATTGTGCCATAAGAAATATGAGCAGGATACTCTGAGGAAAACCTGGAAAGACTTACATGAACTTACACAAGGGGAAATGTACTGTGCACAAAGTATTAGCAATATTGTAAGATAATCGACTGTAAATGACAACTATTCTGGGCAATACAAAGATCTAGGACAACTCTGAAGGACTTAAGATGAAAAATGCTATCTCCAGAGAAACAACAATTTGCCCTCTCTTCTATCACCATGCCACTTCTCTTATCCCTTTCCCTTCCTACTTTGCTGTATAATAAGATAGATTTCTACACCCTATTAAGTGTGTACGTTATATACTCTTTGAGGCAATTCTGATGAGAGTAAGGTTCATTCACTCCCCTTTACCTCCCCCATCTTCTTCTCCACTGTAGCAATTTTTTTTCTTTTTTAAATGTTGGTGTATGAATATACATTGAAGCTTTGCTTCCTTTATTACTTCCTTTATTTTTCTTGAGGTTTTTTTGTCTTTCACAACATGATTAATATGGAAATGTTTTGCATAACTACAAATGTATATTGAATTGCTTGCCTTCTCAGTGGGAGGGTAGGGACAGTTAGGAAAAGAAAGAACTTGGAACAAGGGGCCAGCTAGGTGGTGCAGTAGGGGCAGGAATCAGGAGGAACTGGGTTCAAATCTCACCTCAGACACTTGACACTCACTAGCTGTGTGACCTTGGGCAAGTCACTTAACCCCAATTGCCTCATCCTGGGTCATTTCCAGTCATCCTGATGAATATCTGGTCACTGGATTCAGATGGCTCTGGAGGAGAAGTGAGGCTGGTGACCTGCACAGCCTTTCCTCACTCAAAACAAAGTCAAGTACAAGTCATGTCATCATTTCTCTGATGGCATGGTCTTCTTTGGCAACGAAGGACAAACACACACACTTGGAACTGAAAGTTTTAAAAATGGATGTTGAAGTTGTTTTTTACATGTAATTAGGGGAAAATAAAGTACTAAATATTTTTAAAAGAAACAATAAATATGATGAATGCAAAAGAAACAGTGATAGCACTTGTATTTTCTGTCACTTCTATTGATTGAAGACAGGGGCATTAGACATCAACAAGTATTTATTAAATGTCTAATCTGTAAAAGGAAAACTGATAGTTACCAAGGATACAAATACAAAAGAAATATAAGCTCTAACATTGGGAATATATTCTCAGGGGAGAAGAAAGAGGTAATGAATTCATGGATAAGCAAATACAGGATATATAGAAGAGGATAGGGTACATGAAAAGTGTACATGATTATAAAGATGGTGTGAAAGAATATGCTTTTGATTTCTAGATAATGGTGTAAGATATCAGGGTAACAATTTCATGGTGGGGGATGGACTGAATCTAAGGAAAATCAAGAAGAATATATTTCTCCAATCAAGACTGCTTTAAATTGAAAATCAATAGAAAAGCACACAACTGCCTATTGTGTGCCTGCACACAGTAAAACCAAAGATCACAGGGGATTCACAGATATAACACCAGAGGAGTAGCAATAAAAATGCCCAGTAATTCACAGTAGACAATAGTCAGGAGCGATGGTTAAAAAAAAAAACTTACTCATAGTTTCATGTTTAACTACACCAATGCAAAGAACATGGTGTTTTTTAATACAAATCTAAAATGTAATTATTTCAGAAGAAAAAATATGACTTCATCGGTATAATTGATACTTTAAAAGATGTGAATAATGATAAGAATATGGTCATATAAGAGCATCCTTTATTCAAAAGGTGGCAGATAAAAAGGGGTGATGGACTAGTATACCTATAAAGATTACTCCTGTGTGAAAATATGTGCACAAGAGAAGGAAAGAAGCATGATGGTGATCTGAGTAAGAATCAATGGAATGAGAAATAGAAAACAGATTTAAGTGTATTACAGATTTCTTGACCATCAGGAGAAAATGAATGGTAAGTTCTAGAAGTCTTACAATACGATATGATCACAAAACTGCCAGGGAGATAGAATATAGCAGTAGATGGGGGTCTTTGCCTACCTATAGTTCTTGCTCTGCTAAAAGGGAAACAGCTGAGGAATTCTTGACTCATTTAAATGATTACTTCATCATTCAGAAGATGGAGGAAGCATCACTGAGAGCTAATATCCTTGACTTGGATATAGTCAATAAAGAAAAAGTTATGTGATAGAATACTGGAGAGAATTAATCATGTTTTCTTAGAATTATACAGTAGAAATGGAAGGCAAAGCAGGGTAGAATGCAGAGTATAAGTGAGATTTCAAGAATCACTCAGAAAAATGAAAGCTAAGACATAGTGGTCTAAGATTCTATAGCAGAAATTGACTCATGAAGTACATGATACGCTCAGCAATAAAATTTAGATGACACAAACACAAATAATTCCATTAAGGGAGAAAGGGGGTGCTAATTAAAAACAACAATGTAATTGTACTAAGAACCAATAAGGTAATTTTTGGATTTTTAGTTGAAATGTATGGAAATGGAAATATGGTTCATGTTTAAGAAATAAGAGAAAACAAAGACTTGTATAGGAGGCAGCTGGATGGTTCAGTGGATAAAATGTCAGGCTTGGAGTCAAGAAGACCTGTATTCAAATCCAGCCTCAGGCACTTACTTAGCTATGTGACTCTGGCTATGTCACTTAACCTCTGTTTGCCTTAATCTACCGAAGAATAAAATGGCAAACTGCTCCGGTAGCTTTGCCAGGAAAACTCCATGCACAGTATGGTCCATGGGGTCATGAAGAGTTGGACATGTGTGACTTGGCTGCATAAAGACTTATGTGCTGACAATAATTTTCATGCCTGTACCCACATAATGAAACCATTCTTCTGAACAGATTTTTTTTAAAGTTCTGAATAATATTCCCCCTTCTAAAAAAAAAAGTAAACTATATCTGTTCCCCTCCTTGTGTTTCTTTCACATCTATTTTGTATGTACACAGGTGTGATAGAATATAAACTTTTTAAGCAACCTCACATATCTATGAAGCATTGAAGTAAGTATAGGAAAGCAATCTGTAAACTAAAGTTGTAAGGAAATTCAATTTAACCTCACCTATATTTAGTCAATCTTTGGACTCTGCAGTTTCATGGAAAATACAAGGGAAAAATGGCACCCTGAAGTATTATCTCAAAAGAAGCCTTTTTCTTGTGCCTCAGATATATGTGCTCACAAAAAAAGGCCTCTCCTTGTTTGCTTCTGGGAAAGCCGTAAAGTGAATGCAAATCAAGGCACCTTTCCCAGAAGCAAAAATAGACTGGCAGGAAGTTGGCTGAGACTGTTTCAGACAGTTCCACTGTTATGACAAGGTACCAAGCAAAAAGGTGAGCTACTTTTTCAACAGAACAAAGGCCTGCCTCCATAGCATTCCATCTCTCCTCGATTTCTTTCTCAAACACCAAAGGTGAACAAACAATCCTAGATCATTTTTTTTCTCTGAAGAAAATTGATTTGGGGCTCAACTTTATATCCCTTCATGTGAGGTCTGAAAGAGCTCCAGAGCTGGACACAGAAGATATTTTCAGAAAACCGTTCAGACAACCTGCCAAGTTCAATCCATGTTCATAGACAACAACACAAGCTGGGGGACCTCATGGGAATTCATTCTATTTCTAAACTAAATATCCCCAAATCTTTGCCAGTGTCTATATCTTGTCCACACAGTCCCTCAGCACCCCCAAGTGTCACTGGTTTATACCATGGGGTTCTGGGAAATATACTGGAGAATGAATCACTAGTGAGAGAATTTTCTCTCAGAGTAGCAACTTAGAAGAAAACTTAATTTGTGAGCTGCCTCTGAGGGAACTGGCTCATTGAAAAAAAATAACTCCAACAACCCAGAATATTGTCACTTGCAACTTTTAATTACATTTTGCCAAATGTTTCCACGGCCTAGTCCAAGAGTTGAGAGAGGGGGGGCAGAAATAAGTCCTGAAGCAGGACAAGGTAGGAATCTGTACTATCAAAGTTATACTAACCAAAGCCCAGAATTCGGAGCATGCCCACTTCTAATATGGAACCAGCCTTGAAGGGTCTTACAACAAACTCTATTGTCTAACACAAGTAGGACGCCTCTTGCGGGAGCTGGCAAGACTAATATATTTGTCCTTTACAGACTTTCACTGTCTTTTCCACCATCACTTCTGCCATTTTTTTCTGCTGTACTAACTCTGGACACCATGAACTGAAGCAGTGAGAGTGGAAGGAGAATCCCCCCCTGCTCTCTCACCCTAGCTCCAAGAGATAAGCCTGGATTATTTGTTTCTGGACTCTGTGGTTTGTCCTCATTTTTGGATGCCAGAAGTGTTCCTCATGGGATGGGGAGTTAAAACAATGGTGACCTTACACCCAGTATCACAGGCAAGGTGGTGCTACCAGTCAGGCTGACATTGAAGCCTTAAGAAACTGGGGTGCCTGGGATTCAACCCCAAAAGGGGTTTTAAGCTTAGAACTAGGACTGTAATCTATGAGATCTGCATTAAACTATGAACATCATCAGCTTAACCTTCCCAGGGACTGAGATAGAAAGGAGGAAAGGGATTGTGCCACCCATATGTTGGAGCAAGTTAGTTTATATTTTTGTGACTATACCTTCTAAAGTAAATATTCCTTTGTAAAAGCTCCGGTTTTGCATGTATAGGCCAGCCACTTAAGCATTCAGAGCCTTAGTTTCCTCATCTGTAAAATGGGTATAAGCATATTCATACTATCTGCCTCACAGAATTATTGTGAAGAACTTGCTTTGACAATCTTACAGCAAAAATGGTGTAGTGGAGAGAGGGCTAGCCTCAGTGTCAAGAAGATCTGTATTTATCTCTTTCCTCTATCCTCCATGACCCTGGACAAGTCACTTAGCCTCTGAAAGATCCATGAGCTGCAGAGTAGGTTCTGATTGGCTTTGGTAGAGGGAGTATCCTCACCAAAAGTTCCCTGTAACAAATTTGATCCTCAAAGAGCCTTTGATAAATTGGTCTGGTTATGCTTAAAATTCATAGTATCTTTATATCATCTTTATCAATCATTATATCATATATCAATATATTATATCATATATCATCATATATCAATCTTTATATATCCAGTACACTGTGACCCATTCCCCCAAAGCCAGGCTGCTTCATCACCCTCTTAGGGTTCTGCACTGGAAGATTTCTCTTCTCTACTGAATTCCCTCCCTCCCCACCCCACACCTATTTTTAGGGGACAGTTAATTGTGCCTAAATTCCATTAAACTTAAAATTCATAAGTTATAGAAAGTAGATTTACAGGGGGCACTAAGTAATTTTTTAAAAGGAGGTGGTAGCCTAAATAAGTTTGGGAACATCTGATCTAACTGATCCCTCAGGGCATTGGTGCTACATGAGCTCTGGAAGTCAGATCCTGGAATACCTTCCAGACCTTGAGAAATTCACGAGGTCAGAAATTCAATTCCCTTCGCCTAGAATGTAAAAGAATTGGAAACAAAGCCAAGGACCAGAGTCCACCATTTGAAAAGGTCCCACAGCCACCCCCCTTATATCATTATCTCTCAACAGACACTATTGGTAAAATCATTATGCCACTAGAAACAGAGCAGCCAAAGGGACTGTGGCAAGAGAGAGAGGCAGAAACCAGGTAGGGTTTTTTGAATATCTCTGCAGCTAATCAAAGAACTCCCTATCGATCAGCACTTGGCACACTACCTGGTACATAGTAGGCACTGAGTAAATGCTGATTGATATTGATCAAACATGTCATTGACAATCTGGAACCAGTTACAGAATGTCTATCCTCCCTGCATTCTCTCCAAGTCACTTCTCTCACATGTCATCATGGTTTTCCTTGAATCAAGTTCCCCAGCTGCCCAACATATGTAAACTATATCTACCAAATAAGCTGAAGATGTCTTAGATACTCCAACCCAGAAATGTCAAACACATAGATACAATGTACCTTTCAATACTCCCAAGTGCATATCACCCAAAACAGATTTAAATATACTTTGGATATTTTAAAAAATAAATAAAATACATTTGAACATGGATAATGTTATCATTTGGTTTTCTGAGTCAATATGCAGCCAGCAAGGATCCCTAAATATGCATCATTGGCCTCATTTCTATTTGAGTTTGACACTCAGATCTATTATATTTTAAAAGGCAATTGATCCAATTACATCATATATTCCATATAAAAAAAAAAGTTAGTGAAAGCATATAAAGTTTCTCTCAAACTCCTAAAATGAGTTTAATTGAAATGGAAACATAAGCACCTGACCCAAAGAGACCTAGACAAGAGGAAAAGTCATCAATAAGAAAATGTAAGACTTTCTAGACTGACCAAGGATTGGGGGCGTTTACTTAAAGGTTCTAGGGCCTAGAAAAAATAGCATTGCATGTTTTCTGCTCTCCATTTCCCCAACCCAATATGAGTAAAATCAGAGTATAATGAAAATCAAGACTAGCCTTGAAGGAATAAAAAAAAGAAGTTACAAAAGGACAATAACCAGAGGAAGTTTAGGTACTCAATGTTATGTATATTAGTATTGTGTGTATGTTTTTTAATTACACTAATTTCCCTTACATAAGCAAGTACCTTCCCAAGTCATTGAACAGGCATTCACATCGGCAGTATTTTGTTGAGGGGGAGGAGCCTGAATAGTGTGAGGTTCAAGTACACATGCCCTAAGGATCATCCCTAGATTTCTAGGAGTTTGATTAAATAGTGAAAGAGACTAGCCAGGACAATTGTGAAATCCTTCAATAATCCTAGCTGACATTTGTCTGGGCTTCAAGTCTTGCAAAACACTTTGCATACATGATCTCATTTTATCTTCCCAAGAATGGGTAACAAGGGCATTATCATCCCCACTTTGCAAATAAAGAAACTGAGGCTCAGAGTTTTATCTTACCCATATTTATCCACTCAGTGAAGAAACTATATGCAAGGCACTATGGGATACAATGACAAACCAGGGAGTGGAAGTCCCTTTCCTCAAGGAATTTACATTCTATCTGAAGGATGGAACATCTTCACAGAGAAATATAGACAAGGTGATTTAAGAAGGTAGCCACCATTGCCAAGGGGATAAGAAAAGCCTTCTTGTGAGGTATGGTATAAGAGTCCAAATCAACGTCTTAGGAATTTAAGAAGCCAAAGGTCAGGAAGAATTATTTCTAGGATTAGGGGCAGACTTTGCAAAGGGATGGAGACCAACTTTAGGGAACAACTAATAGCCCAGTTTGATGGAATCAGAGTACGAGAACAAAGGTAATATGAAATTTCTGGAAAGGAAGTTGGAAATCAGACTGTCCAGGTCTTTAAATGGCAAGATAAGCAGTTTATATTTTCTCCTAGAAATCCTAGGGAGCAGTAAGATTCATTAGCAAAGAGTGACATGGACAGAGCCATGGTTTAGGAATGTTATTTTGGCATATTAATGGAGAATCATTTAGAAATGGTGACTACTGAAATAGTCCAAGGAAGACAAAATGAGACGTCAGACTTCGGTGATGGCATGGTGAGTCTAGAAAAGGGAACGAATACAAAAGACTTTCTCCTACTACTTTCAAATTTAAATTAAAAAAGGAAAAGAAAACATTCCTAATATGTATCATCAAACTAAACAAATCTCCACATTTTCCATGTCCAAAATGTATGGCTCATTCTGTATCTTGAGACTATGACCTCTGTCAGGAGGTACCTAGCTTGCTTCAGTTGACTAGCTTGCTTCAATCAATAATCATTTGGAATTGTGGTGGGTAAGTGTGTTGATCAGAATTCTTGAATCTTTCATAGTTGTTTGGCTTGATGATGTAACTTTTGCTGTATACATTGTTCGGCTGGTTCTGCTCTCTTTCCACTGCATCAGTTGATATGTCTTCCCACATTTTTTGGAAACTATACCCTTTGAAATTTCTAAAAGTAATATTTTACAGATGTCATAATGCTATGTGTTAATTTTGATGATTTCTCTAAAATGGGTCTTTCTATTTTATTTAAAGACAACAAGATACTGTGATTTTTCCCATGTGGGCAAAACTCCCTGCTAACAACACTTCAACTGTTTTAGCTTTGTGGATGGACTGGACAATGGTAAAATAATCAAAATTATACATGTTGCCTGATATATTCTCTGAAAAGCAAAACTAGCACTTAATACATTTGCATGGAATGTAGTAGACCCTGAATAAAAGTTTATTGTCAGTAACAAAGTCAGGTATTCTGGTTGGCACAAAATACGTAATGTCTAAATTGGAAATGTGTGTAGGTAGATTCCAAGAAAGTGTAGTACTGACCCTGGATAAAATTAGATAAAGTTTAGTTCATCATGTCCTTCTAGTTTTCTGATTCTGTGCCTGCTGTTTTCTTCTCTTTACCAATTGACTAGAAGTTTCTAGTGTATCTCATAAATAAATTGAGAAGTATTACTGTTCTACCTTGGTTTGAGTCTAGTTAGTGATTTCATTGGTGAACCACAATCTTAATAAATGCCTACCACTATCGATTGGTCACACTTCTATAACTTGAGATCTTAGAGAGTTGCCCAAGTCGCTCAGAGGTCAAGTGATTTGTTCAAAACATCAGGGGAAAAATTTGAACCCCGGGCTTTGTGACTTTGAAGTTGATCTTTTTCCCATTATATTAAGATGCCTTTCTCTGGCCAATAAGAGTTTAAGGAGTTACTCCTCCAAGGCTACTTGCTACATAGAATTCAAACAGATTGCAGGTGTCAACCAGCTGGTAGGGGTGGGAGGTGGGGGGAGTGAGCTTTGAGGCCTTCCTAATGCCTCAAACAGTACATCATTCATATGATGACTCATCTATCCTATGTATAAATCTGGCCTGAGAAGCCAAGTTGAGAAATTTTGCAGAACTAAACTGAAAAGAACATTATTGTCCAAAAGCTATTGGAATAACGGATGACAGAGAGCAAACATAATACTGTGAGCTGTTAACTTGACAGAGAAAGGGGAGGATAGTTTCCTATTTGTGAAGGGCATTGATTTTAGTAAGCATTTTGTCTGCACAAAAAGTGTAGGAACAAGCCCCCAGCAGGGAATATTTTGGCCCGCTGAACTTCTGCAAGGCTTGACTATCCATCATAAAGTCAATGGGAATTTTTCCAGTGCTCAGCATTTTGCTGGCAGGCAGGGAAGTTAAGAGATTCCAGACCACAACTAAAATGTTATGGGCTGACCCAAGAGTAATCACTCTAACTCACCAAGGACCTCCTGCAAACTAAAATGCAACACCCACAAAATTGTCCCAGTAAACATTGTGTATATATTTGCAGATTTGACAGTGACAACATGCAGTTAAAGTCACGCAGCTTTTCAGGTTAATAGATGGAGCTGGGCAAGGTTACAGAGAGGGAGACTGAGTAATTTATGCTAACCTGATGTCTTCTCCTTGATCTTCTTATTGAACTATTTCTGGCATTTGTGTTTTATTATTCAAGTGCAGAAGTAGGAGCACTAGACAAAATGTCACCATTTTAGATCAGTGTGTATTTAATTAACAACTGCATCAATTGTTTTTAAAAAGCAGACTTGGATCACTTGTCAGTACCACAGGCTCAAATTGAATTTGGATTCATTCTGTCACCAACAAGATAAACCAGGCACACAGATAGAGATGGTTTCAGTGTTTTAGATAAGAAACATTGTAAACTGTTGAGGTCTGACATGGGAAACAACTGGAAACAATCTCCTAAATATCTAACTATTGGTAAATGACTTAATATGCTGTGTTATATCAATGTAACAGAATCTGAAAATGTAGTTAAAATAAAGGGACTGTAAAGAAATGTAAAATGACTTAAATTAAGTTATTCAAAGCAAAGAAAACAGAACCAGATGAGCAGTATACATGTGTTGTAATTTTATGAAGGAAATATACATAGACACATATGTAAATGAACAGACAAAGAATGCACATGGGTAACTATTAATCTGCTATGGACACATGTGTAAAACTTCATTTTTTAAAGCATGGATCATTTTAACTATATGTTTTCACTTTTGTAGGAATGAAGACAAAGAGAGGGAGGAGAGAAAAGAAGAAAGAATGGGGGAAAAGTGAGGGATAAAGGGAAGGAAGGATAGAGGAAAGGGGGGAGAGGAAGAGAAGGAGTGAAAGATAAAGGAAAGAAAGGAGGGAGGGAGGGGAGAAATAAGGGAGGGAAGAAAGATAGAAGGAGGCACTATGTGCTGGTCCTGTGCTAAGCACTTTATATGGTTTCATTTGAACCTCACAGCAACCCTGGGAGGTAGATGATATTCCCTAGGTCATAACTGGGGAAAGTGAGGCAGGGAACAATTAAATGACTTGTACAGGGTCAACCAGCTAGTAAGCGTAGGAGGCTGTATTTCAATCTTGTTCTTCCTGACTTCAGGCTCAGGGCTGTATCCACTATACCAGTTCTGAGATCTAGGACACCTGGAGATGAGAAAGTATTATTACAACTCCTAAGTACAAAGGGAAATTTCAAGTCAAGAACACTAGGTCAACATGGAGGATATGGGCCAGGTATGAAGCTCTGGTGAGTGAGCCAGGTTTGGAGTTCAAAGACATACCTGGAAAAGATGATGTGAGTAGGAATTGAATCCAACTTTTCAAGCCAGAAAAGGAAATAAATACAGACCAGAGTTTGGATGAGGAGATTGGGAACAGTCTTAGAATAGATAAGAGATTTGGTCATATCTATCCACTGCAGAAGAGTGACTATTTTCAGTAGTCTGTCTGATATGAAGAAATTAGGGCCATTGTGGCCTGCTCCCATCATCTGGGCAGCTTTGTACAGGTGATAGTGATTGCAGAGAAGGCCTAAGACAAGAGTCCTTAGTTTTTTATATTATGGACCACTTGAGCATACAAATCCCTTTTCAGAATATTTTTAAATAGATAAAATAAATCAGCTCACAGAATTAACCAACTATTTTGTAATTCTGTTAACAAAATAGTTATGAAACACAAAAAGCAAACTTACTAATCCCAAGGCAAAATCCACTGATCTGAGGTTTCTGGTGAATCCTCCCTTTCAAGAATTGGTTTATCTTAGAAATAGTGGCCTTTCAATATAGTATATATAATAGGTAAAACTTAAAAAATAAGAGATTGCTAAAATGTATAGACTTTTTGTTCAGCCTTCAGAAAGGTATTGTTTTGGGAACTGGAGCAAGTAGGGGCCCTAGAAATTAATTATCTAGCAGACAGGGTGAGGATTCTGCAGCCTCAAGGTCACATGTGGCACTCTAGGTCCTCAAGTGTGGTGCTTTGACTGAATCCAAACTTCATAGATCAAATCCTTAATAAAAGGATTTGTTCTATAAAACTTGCACTCAGTCAAAAGGCTGCACCCAAGGATCTAGAAGGCCACACAAGGTTCATTCCAGCTCAACACCTTCATTAGGCAAATGAGGAAACTGATGTTCTGAGAGTTTAAGCAACTTACTCAAAGCTATGCAGTAAGTAGAGAGTTAGGATTAGAAAACAGTTTATCTTGCTATAAATATGTTGCTGTTGGTCCTTCATTCTCAAAGAGGGCCAATGACATCATGAGGGTTATGTCTTGGTATCATAACTGCTTTGCTTCTCAAAATAAATTATAATTTTCTTATCAAATTACAGCATAATCACAGAGAATATTCCAAAAAGTCCACTGAAGTTACGTATATTATTCAGTCCTTTCCCCCTTCCCCCAGAAATTGGCATAAACATAACA
Organism: Bettongia penicillata ogilbyi; assembly: GCA_023548195.1. Lineage (NCBI taxonomy): Eukaryota > Metazoa > Chordata > Mammalia > Diprotodontia > Potoroidae > Bettongia > Bettongia penicillata. The sequence continues at coordinate 1,526,630 of JAJHZJ010000723.1, forward strand.
ACTCTGATAATCCTGTGTTTAGGTGACCCTAAATACCAATTATGGATTTACTGTTTTGCAGTAGCTTCAGGGGAAGAGAAAACAATAGCCAGATGTGGATGGTCTTATCTGAAACTTTTGATTCATGAAGACGGGTTACAGGTGGAGAGAATGAGTTTATATTATTAGAAACATATCTGCAAAATCTGGCTGACCCAATAAATAAGGGCTAACTCTAAAATGCCTGATGATAACATTCCCCAGTTAATTTCAATCATTACTAAACTAAGACTTGAGATGGTCCATGGAATAGAACTGGTATTTACCACAACTCACTGAAATGCTGAATTAATAAACACATGATGGACACATGAAGGTGGCTGGTGGTATTTACTAGGTCCTTCTCAAGTGAAAATACAACATATCTAGAGAAAGAGAGATGGACGGATCAGTTGAATGATTGATTGGATCATAGATTGTTAGAAAGATAGAGATAGACAGACAGGTAGATAGATAGATAGATAGATAGATAGATAGATAGATAGATAGATAGATAGATAGATAGATACATATAAATTTAATATCACTAAAATTTTAAAAATAAACATTGGCATTCTAGGGATTCAAGAAGGAAAGACCTCAGAAGTCATCTAATCTGCATCATATCTAAATAGGAATGGACAAAGCAATCACTCCAAGGAGAACAGAAGAAACATAAATTCCTCAGTATGCTCAATGAAACAGATCATCAGTACTCTAATGACAAGCAATCAATATGCAATCATTGAGAAACCAACTCTATGGCAAACAATGTGCTAGATGCCAAAGATACAAATACAAAAATAAGACAGTTCCTCTCAGGACCTCCGTTAAGTGAGAGACCCATACTGGTCCACCTTCTTTCCATCCTGGTTGCACTTCTTTCTTTCTCTCCTTCAGCACCATGCCTCCTCCACACTTTCATCATGGAATCTCCTTTATCACTGGGGGCCTCCTCATCTTGGATTCTCACATCTGGCATTCTCCCCCTCCTCTGTGTTGACTCTTCTTCCACTGGTGAGTTTCTCTCAGGGCCTTCATCTTGGGGAGGAGAACAGGATGACCTACCTTCTGCCCCTCTTGGGGTGTGTTTATGACTTTCAGTAGTTCAATACCTTGCCACACTAATTTTTAGCTCCCTTTGTAAACTCATGGAAGGCAAATTCTACTTTACTTTTTGTTTGTATTTGTATCCCCAAAGCTCAACACAGTGCCTGAAACATAATAAGCACTTACAGCATGCTTGATGTCTTGCCATACTTTAAAATCACGTTATTGAAATGTTAATATTTCACCAGCGACATCAGACCAGAGTTTTTTTAGCATAAGGTCAGTGAATTTAATTTTTCCTTAACATTGTTAACTGGATTTCAATATAATTATTTTAATTTTATATACTTATCTTCTACTTTTAAAAACATTATACTGAGGATCCCATAGGCTTTACCAGATTTCCCAAGGAGTCTATGACCAATCAAAAGATTAAGAACTCCTACCTTAAGCCTCCCCAAAATGACCAAAACCCATAGAAACCTGACTGGCTTATGAAAGCAAACCACATCTGTTGGCCTAAATGTGTGTGGATCAGACCGGCTATTGAATATATACTCCGTTCTGGCATAAGGAGTCACATGCACCCCTCTTCTATATTCAGAGAACTTGTTCCCTGGGTACCTTAGTTCTCATTACTACCACCAGATTCTTCTCCCAGCACTCTTTCCTCCTTTGTGTGAAGAGAGGGAGAGGAGAGAATAAGCATTTTCAATGAGGTAGGCAGAGGGTTAAGTGCTTTACAAATGTCTCACCTGATCTTCACAACAACCCCGGGAAGCTGCTATTACCACCATCCAAATCTTACAGTTGAAGAAAGTGAAGCAGTCCTAGGTTAAGTGACTTGTCGGGATCACAAAGCTAATAAGTGTCTGAGGCCAGATGTAAACTCAATTCTTCCTGACTCCAGCCCTTTGTCTACTGTGATACTTAGCCACCTTTGAAGTTCATTCAACCTAGATTGATCATCCAATCAAGATTTTGGCATTGCTGAACTCCAAGGTAGTCCTCTTCCCTCCGCAGTAAGTTCAATGCCTGACTCACCCTTTCCCCCCCCACTCCAACTCCTGCCTTCATACTAGGGGACTTCAACACACACATGCATACACACACATGCACACACATATGTGTGCATGTGTGTGTGTGTGTGTGTATATATATATATTTCAATCACTCACCATACACCCTTCCTTCTCATTTCTTGTTCCACTCAGTTCTCATGATCCACACCTTCACTCCATCTCAGCTACACACAAAAAAGACCATAACATTGATCCTGCCATCACCCACAAGTGTACCACTTCTATGTTCATGAATCCTGAAATCTTTTATCTGATAATGTCTCTATCATTTCATCTTTCCTGCTGGGGTGCTTGGACCCCAGTCTTAGAGCCATATCTGTCCCAACCCAAAGACTGTCTCTGGCAATAATTCTTAAGTGGACCCCAGTGAGGCAAACTATCTCTCCCTGTTCCAAGAACAAGCTGACCTCTGTGGAATTTCCCTTGTATGAACAGGACTGTCTTGTACCGACAGAACTACCATGTACTGATCCCCAGAGTTGCCGTATACAATCCCGAGGTCAAGCTTATAGACATCAACTCCAGAGGTTTGTTGTCTTGTTACACACTCAGATGTACAGATTACAGACATCTTAGAACCCACCCCCACCCCCAGACCACACCAATAGTGAATGACACCTGTGCCCAAGGCACAGAAACTGTATGTTCACTACCTAACTAGTACACTTGGCACTACACTCATGAACTTTTCCTATATAAGATTTAGCATCACTCCTTTTAGGTTGCAAGTTCCTTAAGGAGCTCCATCCACCATATTAGTATTACAATAAACTTTTTGCCACTTGACTCAGACTGCTTGAGTCCAGGAATTCTTTCCAGACAACTCTGTCCTGAACCTTGGTATTTTAGGGTCCCTGCACCCCTAAAACCTCATCATTTCCTTCTGTCTTAAGACCTCTAATCCTATTCATCCTCACCATAACCTCCATTCCCTCAACCCCTTGATTCCTCCCCAGAGAACTGCCTACACCAGCTACTCTCTCTTCCCTTCCCTATCTCAACCTCTTAGCGAACCAGTACAATTCTACGCTATCCTCTATACTTGTGTTCTTTGCCAATCAATCACTGATCACTCCTTGCCAAATCCAACCTCATATAAATCCAACCATTAGCTACTTTTGTTACTATTCATATGTCGCTGAAAAGAGCTAGAGAAAATCTTAAAGCAATGTTAACCGGGTCCAATAGAAATTTATGCTACATAAAGTCAAATCCCTCAATTGACTCAAGGAAATCCTTTTACACCTCACTGTTCAATATTCTACTCACAGCATTTGACTCTTCTGAACATATCATCCCTTTTTCAATCCTATTAAGCTTCCCATCTCCCAGCATCCCAGGTGAAGATTTGTCTTATAACACACTTCACCGAAAAAATTGAGACCATCATTTCTCAAATATATACTGAGTATAAAACTGAATCAAATTTATAAAAATAAGAACCAACTTTAATATGGTTCTGATCATCGACAGATGGCCAAATAATAAGAATAGGCTGTTTTCAGAAGAGGAAATCAGTTATCTATAGTCACATGAAAGAATGTTCTAACTCACTATCAATCTGAGAAAAGCAAATTAAAGTATTTTTGATGTATCTCACACCTATCAGAAATGACAAATAGTTGAGGGGGTGAGAGAATCCTAGGAACACTAATGAGCTGTTGGTGGAATTGTGAACTAGTCCAACAATTCTGGAAAACAATTTGAAACTAGGTCAAAAGGACTGTAAAACTGTGCATGTGCTTGACTCAGCATGCCAGTACTGTGTCCATCAAATGATCAGAGTAAAAAATATATGACCTAAATATTTTAAAATATTTATAGTACTTCTTTTTGTTGTGGTAAAAAATTAGAAAATTGAGGGGATATTCATCAATTGGGAAATGGTTGCACAAGTTATGGCATATAATTATTATGAAGTACTATTTTGATAAGAAATGATGAGAGAACGATTTCAGAAAAACACGGCAAGAACTACTGAGATGATGCGAAGTGAAGTGAGAAGAACCGGGAGATCATTGTGTGCCATAACAGCAATGTCACAGTGATGATCAACTGTGAGAGGCTTTGCTACTCTAATCAATATCATTCCAAAGGACTTGTGATGAAAAAATGCTCTCCACCCCCAGAGAGAAAACTGATAAATTCTGAGTGCAAATCGAAGTATACTTTTCTCACATTTTTATTTTTCTGGCTTTTTAAAAGCATAACTAATATGGAAAAATGTTTTGCATGATTTCATATGTATAATTAATATCATTTTGCTTGCCTTTCCAGTGACTGACAGAGAGAAGGAGAGAACTGGGAACTCAAAATTTAAAAGGAAAAGAAAGTTAATTAAATGACACCATTCACCAAGAGTTCCCTTTTCTTCTCCTCACCTTACATCACTCAGATGTCTTCCCATACTATCTCCTCCTTCACCCTTGTTTCATATGAAAAAAGTGGCCTTTTTTACTAAGGAAAATCCTTCAACATGCACCCTTGATCCCATTCCATCCCATTTTCTCCAGTATATTTTACCCTCTATCATTACTACCTTATTAATAATTTCTATCTTTCTGTGACTACAAAGTTGCTTTTATTTGTTTACTGCAAACAAATACACATCTCCTCGTCCTTAAAAAAATTCTTGTTTGATCTAATCATCTGTTATAGGTATCATCTTATATCTCTCCTCCCTTCTCTGGCTAAATGACTTAAGAAGGCAGTCTGCACTTGGTGTTCTCAGTTTCTCCCTTCTTATTCTCTACTCAACCATTTCCAAAATGGCTTTTAATCTTATCACTTAACTGAAATTGCTCTCTTAATAGCTATTAGTGATCTCTCAAATGCCAAATCTAATACCCTTTTTAAAATCATCCTTGATCTTGAACTCTCTGAGACTTTGACTGTACTGATAACCCTCTCTTTCTCTATACTTTCTCCTCTCTAGGTTTTAGTGACTGCTTCTTTCTGGTTTTCCTTCTGCCTGCCTAACAGCTGCTTTCTTAGTCTGTTTTCCTTTATCTTCCTCCACATTATCTCTACCCCCGCCCCCAGCATCTATCCTGGTCCCTCTTCTCTTCTCCTTCTATGCAATACCTTTGTTGATCTCTCCAGCTCCCATGGGTTCAATTATCATCTCTCTGTACATGATTCTTGGATCTATTTATCCAGCACTAACCTCTCTCCTGACTTCCATGCTTTCACCACCAACTGTCAATTGAATATCTTGAACTTGATGTCATGAAGACATCTCAAACTCCACATATCCAAAACTGAATTCATTATCTTTCCCCCAAAGCCTTTTTTATTTCTTAACTTCCCTATTACTGTTGAGGGTACCTCTATCTTCTCAGGCACCCAGGTTGGGTGTCATCCTTAGATTCTCATTACCAAACACCCCACATAGTCAATCTGTTCTCAAGTTTTGCCACCTCTACCTTAACAGATCTCTCCTAGGCATCTGGGTAGTTCACTGAATAAAATGCCAGGTCAAAGTCAAAAAGACTCGAGTTCAATCCAGCCTCAAACACTTTTTATCTGGTTGACCTTCAGCAAATTACTTAACCTCTATCTACTTTAACTTCCCTGTCTGTAAAATGATGAAGACAGTAATAGCACCTACTTTCCACTATTATGGGAGGAAAACCAAATATTTGTAAAGCTCTTTGCAAACCTTAGAGTGCTATATAAATGCCATTTATTATATATGTCCTCTCTCTCCACTCACACAACCATCATGCTAGTGCCGTCTGTCATTACATCACTATTGGACTATTGCAACAGCAATTTAATCCTTTATGGGGATCTAATGCTCCCAAAATCCATTTCAGAGGGCAATAGTGTGAAGAATGGATCAGAGAAACACCAAAAGACTAAGAAAAGAAGAGAGAGATTATCCTAGAAAAGACAAAATTGGATGAGAATCATAACCTATCTTTTTGCCTCAGGTCTCCTCCACTCCATTGCATCTTCCATGAAGCTGCCAAAGTAACGTTTCTACTCTACCATTTCACCCCTCTATTCAATAAATCCGAGTGGTTCCCTATCTAACCTGTAGGAATAAATATAAAATAATCGGTTTGGTTTTAACACTTCATAAGCTGATCCCCTCCCATCTTTACTTTCTCCACACACTTGGTCTTGCAGTGGTGCTGGATTCTTATCTCTCCATCTGCCAGCTCTGGGCATGTTCCCTGGCTGTCCCCCATGTCTAGACATCTCTCCATCCTTATTTATGCCTCTTGGCTTCCCTGGCTACCTCCAAGTTCCAGTTAAAATTCCCTCCACAAGCAGCCTTTCATGCTCGTCTTTATTTCCCCAAATTTCCATCCTATCCACAGTTATTTGCATGCTTTCTCCTCCATTAGAATGTGATTTCTTTGAGAGTGGGGACTGTTCTTTTCTCCTTTATTCTCTATTCCAAGCTTTTAACAGTAGCTGACACACAGTAGGCACTCAATAAATGATGGTTGAACGACTGACTCCTCATACACTGCAGTCTAGTAACACTTGCCTTCTTGCCATTTCTTGCATGTGATTTTTCCAGCTCCCAATTCCATCTCCTTTCACTAGCTGTTTCCCTGCTTGAGGTTTTCTCCCTCTGCACCTTTCTCCTGGCTTCCCTGACTTCCTTTAATATTCAGCTCAAATCTTACTTTCTGAAATATACCTTTCTTTCAACCAATTCTTTGCCATAATACTAGTGTCACCATTCTGGGATAATCTTCTTTTTGCACTGTTTATATCTTGTACACATACAATTATTTACATGCGAAGGCTCCCAATAAAATGAGAATTCTCTGAGGGTAGGGACCTTGTTTTTACCTGTCTGTGTATCCCCCACATTAAGCACAATGCCCATCACAGAGGTACTTCATCAATTCTTGTTCATGGGTTGACACTGAGGTCCCCTGTAGCTCTCCAACTAGGATCCTAGTAAGCATCAGAAGAAAGATCTGGATCAAAATCTTCCTAACTTGAAATCCAAGTTCTGTCCATTGTACCAAACAGCTTCTCACAGGTAGAGAAATAACAGAGATGAAGATGCCCCAAACAAAAAGCCTTCTGCACAAAGAGAATCCTCTGAAAGAAGAATGAGCCTCAGGGTAGAGGATCAAGGCATCTGTGCCTTGACCACCCCAGTTTGCCTATGCTCAGTTGAGTCAATAAAGCACCTTTAAACCAGATTCCACTGGATTGTGCTTTGTCTTTTTCAGACAAAGTGGGATGGTGCAAGCAGTAAGAAGGGGAAATATAAAAGGACTTACTTGTATATTCTGGGAGATAAACAGATCCATTTAATATAGGTAAAGGTGTTGCCAATGCCTGACTTTATGCTGAAAGTGTAACAGAAAGCATGTGAATAGTTGAAAGATGGGGTAAAATACATAGGATTGGATAAAAATGAAATGGAAGAAAGGACAAAGGAAATGATAGAAAGTGTTGTGTGTGCCTTGGAGAAAATTAGAAGAAAAAAGATTGAGAAAACATGTAAGTAGGAGGGAGAGAGTTCTTCCTGTTTTTAATCACCTATCCTTTTTAGAAATGTTCTAAATATGATAGAAAGAGATAGGAATAAAGAAAGAAGAAAAGAGTGAGATAGAGGACGCCTTCCTAAAATGAGATGCAGACATCTAAAAACACTGCAATTATAGGGAAGATTAGTGTCTCATTTATAAGGAGCTTGCATTATTTGAAAATCTTCCTTTGCAAAATCAGGATGTTCTCTCACTCTTGAGAATTATAAAATATTAGTCTTTCCCCCCAAAAAAAGTTTTTGTTTTCTCTCTTTCAATTTTTAAAGCAGTATGTGCTCTATACCCGGTTTGACCTTTTCACTATTCTGTAGTTTCATGGTCTGATAAGTTGGATCCTACCTTTTTTTAATAACCTTACTAACCTACAGGGAAAAAAGTGGAATGACTACCCATTTAAACACAGAATACCCCAAACATATCACTAGTACAACAGTCTACATCCATTGGTATCATATATTAGCTGTTAAAATTCTGACACTTGGTTTCTCAAAACTAAGATTGTATCAGGTGCAGAAAATGGAAGGAAAATAACCTGTTCCACCAACACTCTAGAGGCCAGAGCTTTCTCGGGGAGCTCCTAGGATACTCTACCACTGCTATGAATTTCAAATTAATAACGTGGTTCTCTTCTCTCCCCTTCTGAGGTTTTTCAATTTCTGAGGGCAGGTAGAAGGAAAAAGTAGTTATATTAAAGTGAAACTGCTATGATATATTTCACCAGGGACAAACCCAGAATGTTGGTTTAGCAATTTCCATATATCATCAGTTAATCATAAGGTAAAACAGAGCAGAAACTCTAAGCAAGGCTCTGCCACAAGGATCTACATGTCTCTATGACAGTTTAGTTTTGTTGATGATGACTTTTCTAAATACAACTATTTTATATTTGACCACACATTATATATAAGCACAATGTTTAACCCCACCCCCAAATCACATTCATTCCCTGGATTTCACACTCTACTTTCTTCAGTGATTCCCTAAAGAGCCTTGTTTTCCTCTCTAAATTTCCAAGGAAGGGATGCCTATAACTTCCTTTAAACTTGACAATATGTTCTGATACCCTACAAAAGTTTTGATGACTATTATTG
>JAJHZJ010000723.1:1537895-1617474 GCA_023548195.1 Bettongia penicillata ogilbyi
TAGAGAAAAGAATGTCTAATCAGTGGATTGGGTGCCACATCTCTAATAATAAAAGTATAGGGAACTTCAGATGAGGAAACTCTCAGTGAAGGTCATAAGTTCTATTCAAATGATGGCTTAGTGCATTGCCTAGAGCACTAACAGGTTAAATGACTCACCTGGAATCACATAGCCAGCATCTGTCATGGTTGGGATTTCAATCCAGGTCTTCCTGGTTTCAAAGTTAGCTTTCTATCTCTTAACTTTATTGTCTCTTTTTGGGAAAATCAGTTTATTTCAAATTCTTAAGCTACATTAAATTTGATTATGCTTCTGCTGATGAGATAAATGAATAAAATTGCAAAAGACAGAGTATGCTTTTAAAAACTGATATTATGGATTATAACCTTATGTGACTATGACAGCTTTAGAAACTGAATTTCATTAAGGCCAGTGGTAGTTTATTCAGTTCTTTCCTGCCTTTCTTTTGATTGAACCATTGTGAGTATTCGAATTGATTACATTTGTTGATTAATGCACAGCATGAGTTCCTAAAATCAGCAGACACATGATTAGCTAGATATCTTCAACATCCACCTTCCTTCCAGTCATCCAGGTTCACAGTCTTGATGTCATCCTTGATTCCTCACTCCCACAGAGTTATATCTCCAATCGGTTGCCAAATCTTGTGACTGCTACATCCACAGCATGATCCTTTTCTCCACTTACACACACTGGACTTCAGGACCTCACCACCTCTTGCCTGGTCTATTGTAGTAACTTTCTATTCATTACCCCTGCCTCAGCCTCTCCCTGCTTCAATCCATGCTTCATACAGTCACCAAAGTGATTTTCCTTAAAGTGCTAGTCTAAGCCAGGTCAGATGGAGTCATTATACTAGTGTGGAAGCATATGTTACCTTGCAAGGCAAACCCTTTATCTGAACAGAGAGACCTACCTGAAGGAAGGCTTCCATTGGAACAGACTCAATTGGAACAGAAGCCTATCTGTCTATCCTTAAGAAGGGATGAGGACCTAAGAAATTTAGTACTTTCTAAGGCAGCAAAAATCTCTTTTGGAAAGTGCTAATTTTGTCATGATAATTGTTTCTGGTGCTGTTGTTTTGCTTTTGGGAAGTTTGTTTTGGTTTGCTTTTTTGAGGCAATCAGTATTAAGTGACTTGCCCAGGGATTCACGTAGCTATTAAGTGCTAAGTGTCTAAGGCTACATTTGAACTCAGGTCTTCCTGACTCCAGGGCTTGTTCTCTATTCTATTGAGCTGCCCCACCTTGTTGTTTTCCTCATATTGAGTTAAAATCTATTTCCCCATAATTTACATCCATTTATCTTCCTTCTACCTTCTAGGACCAAGTAGAAAAGAGCTAATTCCTCTTTTATACAACAACATTTCAAATATTTCAACACAAACATCATTTGATGACTATGTTTTCTCTTCTCCAGGTCATACATGCAGAGTTCTTTTAACCTGTTCTCATGTGGTCAGGCTTCAAGTCCTTTTTTTCTGACTGCCCTTCCAGATTTTACTCCTTCAAAATTTAGTTTCAGGAATAGAAGACACTAATTTAGGTACAACTCAAATAGAGAAGGGCATGACAAAACTATCACCTTCTTCATTTTGGACACTATGCTTTTAATATGGATTTTTTTAAATTTTAATTTAATTTTTTAATATGGATTTATCAAAGATAGGAAGAGATACTGCCCCTATGTGATTTCAATGATATAGGGAACTTCCAGATGAAAAAACTCTTTCTCCCAATGAAAGTGGGTGTTTTTGCTGCAATATATCATCTTAGAAAGTTGTCTAGAGTAATTTATTAAGTGTCTGTCAAGTGCCAGGCACTGGGGATACAAAGAAAAAAAAATGGACCCTAACTTCAAGAAGCTCACAATACAATGGAGGAGACAAAATGCAAATAATTAGGTACGTATAAAATAAAAATATGATAGATGGAAGGTAATTTCAGTGGGGAAAGCACTAAGGGTAGCTGGGGACCAGGAAAGGCCACTTGCAGAAAGTGGGATTTGAGCTGAGTTTCAAAAGAAGAGAAGCTAAAAGGAAGAAACAAGGAGGTAAATCTTTCTAGGGATGGAAGACATGGAGTGCAAAGATACAAACTAAAAATGAAAAATGGAGAAGCGTACGCAAAGGAGAAGCAAATGGGCCTGTTCAGCAGTATGGTAGAATGTGTGGAGGTGTCTGGCTTAGAGAGCCACAGCCAATGTACCTCAGTGTCAGAGGGAATATTTGAATCTTTCTGAATTCTGAAGTTGGCTCTCTATCCACTGAACCACACTGTCTCTCATGGAAAATACCTTCAATTAATAATCATTCCCATTTATATAATAATTTAAGATTGACAAAGTACTTTACATTCAGTGTCTCATTTGATGCTCATGATAACCTTGAAAAAGAGATATTATTGCACCTCCTTTTCCTCCCTTTTTTTAAAATGAGGTAGCCAAGGTTTAGAGATATTTTGAGGGGCTCAATCAAAGACAGGATTCAAACCATGGTCTTCCTTTTGACACCTTGAGCACTTTATCCATTATACTATATGCTTCCTGGTAAAGATTTTCTGGAGATGAAAATGTATATCTATGATTTGTTCATTACTAATGGCTTCTTGATCCCTTTGAGTCTGTAATAAGACTATCCATGTTCTCCCTTGATTTTGCTATATTTCCCTCAGAAATATTTTAAAAGTTGACCATTCAGTGCCTTTAAAACTATATTGCTTCCAGCATCAATTTCTTCAACATATTGGAAGAACAAGTCCACTGAGTCTTGCCAACTTCATCGTTTTTTTAATACTACAAGCTCTTTCTCATAAAGGATATTCCACACTGCGGTGTTAAAGGTCAGATTTGGTTATACTACTGTCATGATTAGAAGACAATATAAAAGCAGTCAAATCTGTTACATTTTTCATCATTTTTCTTAAGATGATCTGGTTTTACATTCTCAGACGAGGCTTTCTTTAAGCTCATTTTCCTTTAATATTTATTTTGCTATTTTGTAAGTTACTATAACCCACAATTTTCTAGTATCCCCATTTGTAATGTTTTCAGACGGGTTTGCAGTTAAAAATTAACATTATTCTTGGCTATCATGTCTTTCTTTTCACTTAGTAAAGATATCCAGTATGTGTTAGCTAAAATACTTCCTGGAATCTTTTGACCTACTCTACTCATTGCATAGGTTATACTTCTAAAAGAAAAGTTGATAATCCAAGTCAGCATTTACTTATAAACTCAATGATCCAGTACTTGATAAAGTGGAAAAACATAAATTACTATGGAAAAAATTTTGTTTGGTAAAAAAAAATTGCTTTAGGAGAAAATAGAAAGCAGTCTGGCAGAAATTAGATTTAGACCAATATCTGATACCATATTCTACAATAAATTCTAAATGCATACATGACCTTGATATTAATGATCATGATATAAAAAAAAAATTAGAAGAGAAGCAGATCATATCTCTCTCACAACTATATGTAGAACATGCATTTTCAACCAAATGAGAGATAGAAACAATTAAAAACAATATAATAGATAAAATAAATAAATACAGATGTTGAAAAAATTAAGAATATATGTGTACATAGAATGTAACAAGGTCTCTCAAACCAGGATAATATGTCCCTTAGTATCTGGTAATTTCAAAAGGAAAATGGGTTTAGGGGATGATGGTAAAAAAGACAATATTGAATGGTAAATATAAAATAAATAAAATAATAACCTCATTACATGAAAAACTATACAAATAAGAATAAGAAGAGAAGTGGTGGGATGGAAAAAATCCCTGCATCAAATGTCTTTGATAAGGGTAAGGTATACATGATATATAAAAATATACACGTGTGTGTGTACATATGCATGTATGTATCTGTGCATGTGACTAATAGCTATTTCCCAATAGATACATTGTCAAAGATATTAACATCAGTTCTCAAGAGAATTGCAAAATATCTACACAATATGAGATAATGTTCTAAAGCATTTATAATAATAATAAGAGAAAGGCAAATAAAAACAACCCTGAGGTTTTATCTTGTTTCCTGCAAATTGGTAAAGATGATCAAAGAAAGCAATAGTCAATATTGGGTGGTAACGATAAGCACATTAATACATTGTTGGTGGAGCTGTGACATAGCACAATCTTACTGAATGGCAATTTGGAATTATGCAAATAAAATAACTAAAACATGTGTACCCTTTGACTCAGAGATTCCATTACTAAGTTTAAACTCCAAGGCCTTCCATTATTAAGAAGAAAGCCCCCATAGAAAACAAAATATTTTTAGCAGAACTTTTTTGTTATAGCAAAGAATTTAGAAACAAAGCAGATGCCCATCAGTTTGTAGAATGGCTAAACAAATTATGGTACATGAACATGAATGGAATATTACTGTGCTATAAGAAATGATGGCTACTATGAATGCAGAGAAGCATGGAAAGATCCACATGAACTAAATGCAGAGAGGAACAAACAGAGCCAAGGAAACAATAGACACAGTAACTATAGCAATGTAACAGGGAAGAATAACCATACACACACACAAAAATAATCAAAAGTGAATGTGACAAATTATAAAGAGCATGCATGACTTACATGAAAATATATGAAAGGATGTTTCTGACTCACCTTTTCATGGAAATGGGAGGTCCAAAACCATTATTCATTGCACGTTTTCAAACTTTTTCAACATGTTTATCTGTTATGCTGACTTTTTTTCCTCCTTTTTTTTGTTTTGCCTTTAAGAAATACAATTCGTTGCATGGGATGACTTTCTGGAAGAGAGGAGATAGGATAACTGTGGATAATTGTGATGATGCGAAAAATAGAATATATCAATAAAAAGCTTCTTTAAAAAAAATAAAATAATCCTTTCTCAAATAAAAAATAATAATGATAGCTAGCATTTATATAGGAATTTAAGGTTTGCAAAGCACTTCACAAATATCATACCATTGATTCTTATGGCAACACAGAGAATGCTATTATTATCCCCATTTTACAGATGAGGAAATTGAGGAAGACAGAGGTTAATTGTCTTGCCCAGTCTGCCCAGTCACACAACTAGTGATTGTCTGAGATAAGATTTGAACTCAGGTCTTCCTGATTGCAGGTCCAACACTCTATCCATTATGTCACCTAGCTGCTTCAACTACTTGATAATCAGACTGCACACAGACAACTGACTTCCAAATGAACACATCAGGAATCAATTATTAAATGTGAGTTAAGTTATAGTCATTTTTTTTCTTTTTTTGTGTGTCTTTATCCAGATTTGTATACTCTTGATCTTTTTGACTCATCTTAAAGCATTAATGATCCAGTTTTATCAGTGGAAATGGCATTAAAGAAGATGCATTATCATCTGCTTTGCCATTGTACCCTAAGGATCACTAACCTTTCCATCTGATTTTTACCTAAAATTTCTTAAATGTGTCGTGTCCAACATTAGAGTGTGGAAACCTTGATAGCAGGGACTATACCCAATTTTCTATTTGTATTCCCAGTCCTTAGCCTAGGGCTTTGTATATAGTAAGTGATTAATAACTGTTTTCTCATGTACTCATTCATGATAAATGGACTGAAAGCTCCTGTGTATCTTCTACCAGTTTTTAGTCTTTTTCATTTCTTAATCTTGGCCATCCAACATATTTTTTACCATCATCCCCTGTGTCCATCTTCCCTTTGAAGTTACCAAATATAACTATATATATTTTCCTGGTTAAGAGATCTTGTCAGCTTCTCTATATTTTTTGTGTTTTTTCATCAACTTTATGTCCTCTGTTTTCATTATTACAAGAGTGTAAATATTGACACAATATTTCTCTAGGATTCTACCAACACATTACTCATTGGATAAAAATCTCACATTGGAGCACAATCAGTTGAACTAAGATGTATACGCATTTTTTAAAACGGCATGACTGATTCTTAGCATCCTTTGATCCTTTTCCTCTTTTCCCTCTACCATGCTAAAATGAAAGTGAGCCACCTAGTACTAGAAGCCATTTGTATTTGTCTTTATTTCATGGGTCACCATAGATGAAGAATGTTACCACCAAGCAGTGGCCATTCTGCCGATGGGGAGCTCATCTGTATATATGGTCTTCAAACAGGAGGTCCAATTGGCTTCTAAGGTTATTTCCAGCTTAACACAACCTGGCAGAGCTGGTTCCCCCGGCCTACACTGCAAGAACCCAGGACTTGTCTCATTGGAATTATGAGACATCAGATTAGTACTTTGGGCCAAAAGGACTTTAGACTTATATTCATAAAACTGCATTTTATTTGATTCACTTTGACATTCCAGTCTGTTCAAATCTTTCAAGATCTGGATATTGTCTGCAAACATCTTAACTTACTAACATATTGTCTTCTTGGTTCCACGGCATCTAAAAATTTATGTACAAAGTATACCATTTATACAATAAGTAGCATACAGAATATAAATTGCAGCTTGTTACTCAATGAAGTTTTTTAACACAAGATTGGAGAATCAATTTGTCACATTAGGCTTTAAATGTGCTGGTTCACCCTCTAAAATCTAGAACAGAGTTTTTTTGGTTTTGCTTTTGTTTTTGTTTAACAGCCCTGTATGGCAGTCTGGTGAAGCTTGTAGACCTCTTCTGAGAATAATCTTTTTTATGTATAAACATACATGGAATTGTAAATGAAACAATTATGTTGAAATAAATAATGATTTTTTTTCAATCTCAGATAACCAAACCCCTCAAATTTATTCAAAGAATCTTTTGGGGTTGGTGGATGCAGATTTGCATATCTGATCTAGAACAATAGTTTCAAAGTAGTGGAAATTAAGCAAGCAAGATTACAGAGGCCAGCTTCTGACTCCAGCAGTGATTTTCCTTGTTTCTTGTGCTGGCTATAGCACTACTCCATGAAAAGGAGAATGGTGTAGTCATTAGGGCTATTAAACAGAACTGCTGCCTTACTGCCACCCAAACCCCCAGCTCAGCTGCCCTGCCTGCCTTGCTGGGTTAACACCTACTCCATTCCTTTTACTTTTGACTGATTAAATAAGCCCTACAGTGGAATGGAAAAGTTTTCTCACTTTCTTGTAACACTAAATAGCTACATACCTGTGTAGCACAGGTTACATTGATTCCATTCTCTAAAGGCCAGATGTGCTACATTCCACCCTTTCCCCAAGGCTCTCCAGTATCTTCAAGGGGTCAGTGACAGAGAGCTCTTGTTCTCTACCATTAAATAAAACTCCTCCACTGATTATGTTCCTCCTAGTTTAAAAGGTTCAAACACCCCCATTCCATTTAATATCAAATTAGCAATTGCAAAGGAATGCTATTCTAAATAGGTAGCAGAAATAATCAATAAATGAACATTTACTAAGCACCTAGTACTTCTCAGGGTCATATGACCTAAGAGAAGAGTGAGGCAGCAGCCAGTCCCTTCCTCCACTTACTACATGGTATTACTACATGCTAGAATTTACATAAAATGAGTCCTTCTCCTCTCAATGCTATTAGAAAGAGGAAGAGGCTGCCCTAGCCAGGTAATTTAAAGACAGTCAATGGAAAGAGTCTATTCCCAGTTACATGATAGGCCAACACAGAGTGTTCATGCAGGGGTCAGTCCCTCTGTTTCCTGAAACAGTACCTCAGTACCTTCCACATGAGTGATGCCATTTTAGATGGTCTTGGCATGTGCCAGACTCAGATATAAACAAACATACATACACACATACATATACATACATACATGTGTATACCTAAAAATATTGTATAATGTATATACAATAAATATATAGTTATATATCTATACACATGTATATATTTCTATGCATATAAGATTACATAAAAGAAATGAGGAAGGGGTAAACATGGATAACATTTAGAATTTAGGGTGTGGGCTCTAAGCATAGAATGCTACACCGTCCTATTCTGCAATCATAGCTATTGATCTGATCAAAATGACCACTGATTTGTGCTAACTACTTACTTTGTACTCTGAATTTTAGATCATGCTTGAATTACATTAGCAATTGTTTCTGAAAAAACGTCCCTGTGGAGAGTAAAACTCTTCGAGCATTTTTACTGAGTTCAAAGATGGTGATAACTTCTTGTGCTGAAAAATGTAATTTCCTATTGGCCAACAATGAAGGAAAAAGCTCCTTCTAAATTCAGGGAAAAATTCTCATCTCCTCTACATTTTATTTCTTGGTGTATTTCTGAGCACTTTGTTGTAAATGGAACTTCCAGAAAATTGTTCCACATATTAACCCTACATTAACCTCTTTGCTACTTCTATCCAATGGTCTTAGCCTTGACCTCAAGAAGAAAGAAAGAAAGAAAGAATGAAAGAAAGAAAGAAAGAAAGAAAGAAAGAAAGAAAGAAAGAAAGAAAGAAAGAAAGAAAGAAAGAAAGAAAGAAAGAAAGAAAGAAAAAGAGAGAGAGAGAAAGGAAGGAAGGAAGGAAGGAAGGAAGGAAGGAAGGAAGGAAGGAAGGAAGGAAGGAAGGAAGGAAGGAAGGAAGGAAGGAAGGAAAAGAAAAAGGAAGAAAGAAAAGAAAAGTAGTTGTAAAGAAACTAATTTAGGCTTAATGGGAGGAAAAGCTTACTAACAATTGGAGTAGTCCAAGAGCTAGGTGTTGCAGTGGTTAATGGGCTAGCCCTGAAGTCAAGACGACCTGAGTTCAAATCTGGCCTCGGACACTTACTAGCTATGTGACCCTAGGCAAGTGACTTGACCCTAGGCAAGTGACTTGATCCTAGGCAAGTCACTTCACCCTGCTGGCCTCAGTTTCCTCATCTGTAAAAATAATTTGAGAAGGAAATAGCAAATCACTCTGGTATCTTTTCCAAGTAAACCCCAAATGGGGTCACAAAGAGTTGGACACAACCAAATCCAAATGAACCACAAAAAACAATTTATAGTAACTATCTCACAAATGACAAGCTTATTCAATATGACCCACAATATATTCCTTGCATCCATCCTCTTCCACACTCAATCTGCCTTAATTCAGGTTTTCATCACCTCTCTCCTCACCTAACCCTAAATGCGTTCTCCTGACTTCAATCTTCCTTTTTATCATTCCACACTTTGTACAGCTTCCAAATGTATATCCCTAAGATACTATATAGTTCCAATCATGTCATACACATAGATGCACATGTAGCATATACATGCACACACCCAAATTCTTCAGTGGTTCCATATTGCCTCTAAGATACATTCACCTCAGACTGGCACTTAAAACCCTCCACAATCTGGATCCCACCTATCTTTTCTATTTTATTTTCTTTTATTCTGCTTCTTAGAATCTCCATTCCAACTGAACTGGATACGTATCATCTCCTCTACCTTTTGTTTCTTGGTGTATTTCTGAGCGCTTTGTTGTAAATGTTCTAATGTTCTACATATATGACATTCCATCTCCAGTCTTTGTGACTTTCAGCAGTCTCACATATCTTCAGGCACTCCTACTATACCTCTGCCTCATATAATCCCTAGATTCCTACAAAACACAATTGCAATGCCACCTCCCCCATGGTGCCTTTCCTGATTTCCCAATCATTAGAATCTCTCCCTCTTATTATTGTTTTCAATTACTCACTGGATTTACTTCTCTCTATATCCATTATATCTCTGCATTAGAAAGTAAGCTAATTGTGGGCTGGGACTCTCCTGGTTCTGTCTTTGTAGCTCCAGTGACATTGCCATATATAATGTTGACCATATTAGAAACTCCATAATTGTTTGTTGAATTAAATTAAATTGAATAGGACACATACCATTTCAATTCTGACTGAGGTGAAGAAGTTAAAAAGGTCCAACACCATGATACCCTAATAGAGAAATCAGAGCCAAGTGAGGGATGTAGCTACTGCAAATGTTCCAAGTAACCAAAGGTTAGTAAAAAGGCACTTTGATGGTTTAGGGATTATAAAGCCGATTGGTATGTGCTCAAAGGTGATAGGAAAGGGGAAAATAAAGAAATGGAGTGAAGGAAACATGCAAAAAAATTCCTAATTTTCAATTAGACCATTCTGTCCTAAAACTAATTTATGATAAGCCTTGAAAGGCGAAGTCAAAGAAATTTGAGAATCCTGTAAATCTACTCAGAATACCCAACCTGCTGATATTCAGCAATGACCCTCTTCTCTATCTCAGCCCACAAAGACTCACATCTTTTAGACTGCTCCATTATTTTCATAGAATTTAAAGGCATGAGGCAATAATGTGGCCACTTGGAACTTGGAGCCATAATGGATCATTCTGTCTGGTGTGCACTCACAGGATGGGGATGGGAGGAGGATGGAGGGACCATAAGCCTATCTCCAGGTTCACCATCATCCAGGAAGGTGAAGGAACAGCCTGACCACAACCTACAAAATTGCACTGGAATTTAGCCTGAAGTGAAGAGGAGTTCCAAATATGTTTTATGACCTCAAGCATATTAAAGCTTCTCTGAAAGGAGAAAATTTCTTGCTGAGAGGGGAAAAGAGAAAATGTTAGAGGGAACTGTAGCTAACAAAAATAGATGAAAAGAACATGGCCAACTTCATATTAGGCTTTCCTGTAGAGATGTGAGACACATACGCATTAGCAATTCTACAGTATCCATTTAGGTCTGAAGTCTATAGAAAATTTAAGTTGTAGCCTTGATAATGTCAACCAATAAAACTTTATCCTTTTCATTCTCTTCTTTTTTTTCACCTCATTGATATATTCTCTCCAGGAAGAAGCACCAAAATATATTTTAATCAAGAGCCTATTTAGATATAAATGACAATAAAATACAGGAGAGCAGGTTTTCAACCCTGCTTTCAGCTCAGCACATTTTTTCTGATGAAAAGAAACACAATAAAGAAAAGCTGATTTTCATTTTTTTTTCCTTACAGAAAAACTTAGGGGTGAATTAGCAACAGTTTTATAGCTTTTGCACTTATCTTTCCTTTTTCACTCTTCATTCTTTAGCTATATTTATTTACCACTTTCAAAAGTAGGAAAATTCTCAACCAACTCTATTAATATATTAAACACATTCCTTTAGTGGACAGTGACCAGTTATGCCATATAAATAAGATTCAACTTCCACTTTCTCTTACTAAATACAAGGCAAGAGCTGTGAGCTCTCCCACCCAGCGTGCACTCGCCCTCCCCTGCCTCCAGGTGAGGCACCACCTCCTCTCTCTCTTAAGGGTTTAAACTTGCCACTTCAAAGTTCGCCATGGATGATGATATTGCTGCTCTCGTTGTTGACAATGGCTCTGGCATGTGCAAAGCTGGCTTTGCTGGAGACGATGCCCCTCGGGCTGTCTTCCGCTCCATTGTTGGGCGCCCCAGACATCAGGGTGTGATGGTGGGTATGGGCCAGAAAGACAGCTACGTGGGGGATGAGGCTCAGAGCAAGAGAGGTATTCTGACCCTGAAGTACCCCATTGAACATGGTATTGTCACCAACTGGGATGACATGGAGAAGATCTGGCATCATACTTTCTACAATGAGCTCCGTGTGGCCCCTGAAGAGCACCCTGTGCTGCTCACAGAAGCCCCCCTGAACCCCAAAGCCAACAGAGAAAAGATGACTCAGATTATGTTTGAGACCTTCAACACCCCAGCCATGTACGTTGCCATCCAGGCTGTTCTGTCCCTGTATGCCTGTGGTCATACCACTGGTATTGTGATGGACTCCGGTGATGGTGTGACCCACACTGTGCCCATCTATGAAGGTTATGCCCTTCCCCATGCCATTCTCCATCTGGATCTGGCTGGCCGTGATCTGACGGACTACCTCATGAAGATCCTGACTGAGAGAGGGTACAGTTTCACTACCACAGCTGAGAGGGAAATCGTGCGTGACATCAAGGAGAAGCTGTGTTATGTCGCCCTAGACTTTGAGCAAGAGATGGCTACTGCTGCATCCATCTCCTCTCTGGAAAAGAGCTATGAGCTCTCTGATGGTCAGGTTATCACCATTGGCAATGAGAGGTTCCGGTGCCCAGAAGCTCTCTTCCAGCCATCTTTCTTAGGTATGGAATCCTGTGGAATCCATGAAACCACCTTCAACTCAATCATGAAGTGTGATGCTGACATCCGTAAGGATTTGTATGCCAATACCGTATTGTCTGGTGGTACCATCATGTACCCAGGCATTGCTGACAGGATGCAGAAGGAGATTACAGCCCTAGCTCCCAGCACAATGAAAATCAAGATCATTGCCCCACCTGAGCGCAAATACTCTGTCTGGATTGGAGGCTCCATCCTGGCGTCTCTTTCCACCTTCCAGCAGATGTGGATCAGCAAACAGGAGTATGATGAATGTGGGCCCTCCATTGTCCACCGCAAATGCTTCTAAATGGACTGTGTGTTGGGGTTTTTTTGTTATTTTTTTTTGTTTTTTTTTGTTTTTTTGTCAAAAGGGTGTGACATGATAATTGCCCAAAAAAAGAGATGAAATTGGCATGGCTTTATTTGGTTTTTTGGGTTTTTGTTTTGTTTGGTTTGGTTTGGTTTGGTTTTTTTGACGCTTGACTCAGGATTTAAAAACTGAAACGGTGAAGGTGATGAGCAGTCTAAGTATGTTGGAGGCAAACATCCCCAAAGTTCTACGGTGCGTCTTCAGGACTCGTGATTGTACATTTGTGTCTTTTTTTTTAATAGTCATTCCAAATGTTGTATAATGCATTGTTACAGAGTAATGAGCTCCATAAAAGGAGCTAAGTAACAAATCCAGATGGGGAGGGGGGGAGGAGGAAGGTACTAGTATTGCTCTACATGTAAATTAATGTAATCCTTTAAAAAAAACTTTTTGTATCTTCCGCCTTAATACTTGTTCCTTTTTTTCAAATTGTCAGCCATATTGAATGGCCCCCTAAACTCCCTCCCTGCCCCCAACATAGATGTGAATGAAGACTTCACAGTCTCCCTGCGAGTTTTATGAGACTGGTGCCAGTACTTGGGGGAGGGAAGGAGCTTTACCTGTACACTGACTTAAGACCAGCTCAAATAAAAGTGCACATGTTAAAAAAAATAAATACAAGGCAAGGGTAAAAATCTCTCTCCAGGTGCCCTACGGGCCATTCCTTCTAATTTCCATCAGCAACATTCATTTACTCAGTGCTAGAGTCATGGCTAAATATGAAAAGTCTGATGGTCATCTTTGGTCTAAGATTGCATAATACCATGTGAGTAATGAATTTGACCCCAGGGATCGATATGTGATTATGGTTGACCTTCTATCAAAATACAGCTATTTACAAAGACTTCTAAAAATTCTCACCCCAGAGAAGTTCCTATTGATTTTTCTGAGAATTTTTACTCGATGCAAAGTTTTAAATAGTTATGGGGAAATGGACAACCTGGCCTGTTGACAGGAAGACCTTCATCACAGGTAAAGTAGGAAAATATTAATTTCCCCCAAAAAATATATATGCCCCCCCCAGGAAATTACCACTGTCCCACCAAGCACTTTCTTTTTGTCTTTCTTAACATTACAATCTCTTCCTTCCCCTGAATTATTTGGGTTGTTTTCCTCTGTTTGGAGGTGAGGCACTAATTTCTGTGTCTCCCTAAACTATTGTCTCATAATCAACTTGAGGCATCATGACCTATAATATTCACTATCCAAATGATTAAAACACTTGTAAAAATTGCTTCTTGTGTTTAAAGGAAAATGGGAAATCAACAAGATCTTCAAAGTCCCCATTCTCCAGCTCTATATAAAATCCAATTCAACAAGTTTGATTGAGCATATAGTAAGCATATCATAAATATCAAATTGTTAACACTATTTGCAAAGCATTGTACTAGGTACTGGGGATAAAAAGATGAAAGGAAGACAGTCCCTGACTTCAAGGACCTTACATTCTAGGGGAGTTATTCAGAGAGGTATATGCATGATCATTTGAGGAAGAAGAGGAGAAAGAAAAGAAAGATGAGAAGGAGAAAGAGAAGGAGGAAATGGCATTAACCACTCCAAGAACCAAGAAAAGAATGCCATGATAAATGTCCAAGATTGGCTCCAAAGGAAAGATATTAAAAGATACCTCCCTACTTCTTTGCAGAGGTGGGGGCCTGTGAGTTCTGAATACAGTTTATACTGTCAGAATTTTTCAATGTGTTGGCTAGTCTTATTGAACTATTTTTTTTTATTCTTTGTTAAGAGAAATAGTTCTTACAGAGAGAGCAGACAGAAAGAAACAGAACCAGTAAGGAATGATATAGTGGGAAATATAGATAATGTAAAAATAAAAGGTAACAAAAGTTTATATGAAAACAGAACGATCTTCCCATGGGAGATGAAACATAAACTGAGCCTTGTAGGAAGATAGGGATGTGAAGAGGCCAAGGTGACAAGGAAGTATCTTCCAGGAATAGAGAACAGCTTTTTTCAAAGGCATAGAAATAGCACGGTGGAATGGCCAAATTCAGAGCGCAGCAAGCAGGCCAATTTGACTGGAAGGCAAAGTGTGTGAGAAGGAGATATACAAGATATAAAAGATTCTGGTCTTACTCTGGTGATTTTACATCTGTTGTCAAGGTTGAGAAAAATAGTTCCTTGCCAATGGGCATTATTAACTCAGATGAATTATGAATTGTCTAAGAAAACAAGCCCTTTGCTGAATGGTGGAAGGCATGGTCTAAAGTAAGGAAAGTGGATGAATTTCAAAGCAAACTGCATCATGTATAATAAATAGCCCTTTCCTTTGACCAGGGCACCAAAAAGGTGCCAGTGATATGGACTGATTGGGCTTTAATAGTTCTTATTATATTAAATTTATACAATGAGAAATTCCGACCCAATGACTTAATAATGGTGGTAGCATCATCCATCTTGCCAGAGGTGGGGAAAAAATGGTTAATCTGCCTTCATGCGGAGTTCATTAAAGACTGATGTTTTTCCCCTGTGGGAGAAGAAAGGTCTATGATAAGTCACCTTCAACTAAGCATTAGCAAGCAATTCCCTTTATAACTAATATGACAGCTCACAAAGAGGGGGTGGGGGAGAATAAAGAGTTTAAACATTTTTTCAGAGAATGTTACAGTACAGAGGAGATTAAGAGATCATTGCTGCAAAGATGGAAGCTTATTTAGTGGAAATGGGGAAAAAAATGAATTCCCAAAAGGATAAAGAGGAAAGAGAGGAAGAAAAATAGAAAAGGAGTGGGGAAATATCTGTGTGAAAGAGTTACCAGTGGAGCAAGGATATGGCAAGGCTGATCTTATGTGTTCTATGAAATAGAGGCAATAATACCAGGAGACACTTGGGCAGTTGGAGAGGGAGAAGAGATTGATGTTGATCTAAACTCAGAGTGGTCCAGGAGTCAATAGAAAGCATGTTGCAACGATCATCTCGATTATTACATTCCCCCCGGGGTTAGGGGTACTGCAAAATGCCTGCAAGAACTATTTGTCAGCACGGTAGACAGGGACAATTGCATGGAATGAATTCTATGTTCTTTGCTTAGGTGATCAGATGAAGTAACAGGAAATAAAATTTAAATAATGTTACAGGAGCCAATGATATACTTCTATGGGAAATTAGTATATCTACCGGCCTGAGCAATTCAATATTTCCTACCCATTTCAACCAGAAAAGGGGAGGCAAAGTGCAAGACTCAGTCTGATGACTCCAGGGAACGGCAGCAAGGTGATTCAGTGAACAGATTGAGGGACCTGAAGTCAAAAATATCTGTGTTCAAATCTGTGAAAGACTTGCTCCAGACCATGGGCATGTCACTTATCCTGTCACCCTCAGTTTCCTCAATGGGGATAATGGAAACAAAATTGGGATAAAAAGTAATGCCTAAACTCAATTAAAAATGTTTTTGTGAAGATCAAATGAGATATTTGTAAAGCACTGAGCGCATAGTAAGTACTTAATAAATGATTTTTCCTTCCTTTTGCCCTTCAATGAAGGAAAGGCAAATTTAAAACAGTCAATTAATATAGGTTAACCAGAAAAAGAAGGATCTGTCACCAAGAGGAAATGAAAAAGAAGCAATTCAGAAGATCACAGATTTAGAGCTGGAAGGGACCTCAGAGACCACGTGATCCAACCCCATCCCAATTTACAGATGAAGAATTGCAGAAGTTAAGTGACTTGCCTGAATCCATAAGATTAATAAGCATCAGAGTACAATACCTTCACTTCACAAGTAAAGACAATGAGGCTCGGGGTAGTTAAGTGCCAGTTGGCGAATGATCCAGGTCAGGGAACCCAAGAGAATCGACTAAAAACCAGTCAAAGCAATTAAAAACTTCAACAAAGTTGCAGGACACAAAATCATTATCATTTCTATATATTACCAACAAAACTAAGGAAGACAAAATAGAAAGAGAATCTCCACTTAAAATAACTTCAGACAAAATAAAATACATGGGAGTCTATCAGCCAAGATAGGAATTATATGAGATAATCACAAAATATTTTTTCCACACAAATTAAAAACAGATATGAACAACTAAAGAAATATTAAGTACTCATTTGTAAGCCAAGTCAATGTAATGAAAATGACAATTCCACCTAAATTTATTTACTTGTTCAGTGCCATATCAATCAAACTATCAAAAATATTATACAGGTAAAAAAATAATATCAAAATTCATGTGGAAGAGCAAAAGTTCAAGAATATCAAGGGAATCAACGGGGGAAAAAGTGTGAAGAAAAGTAGCCTAGTAGTACAAGATTTCAAACTATATTACAAAGATATAATCATCAAAATCAATCTGGCACTGAATATTAAAGGAATAAATTGACTGATCAATAGAATAGTTTAGGTAGAAAATAAACAAAAGTAAATGAAAACAACAAATTTATGTTTGATAACCCCAAAGATCCAAACAATTGGTTAAAAAAACTACTGGTTAAACTGGAAAGCAGTTTGACAGAAGCTAGCCATAAATTGGCATTTTACACCATATGCAATGAAAAGATCAAAATGGGTATATGATTTAGACATAAAGGGTGATATTATAAGCAAATTAGGGGACCACAGGGAAAAAAACATTACCTGTCAAATCTATGGATAAGGGAAGAGTTTATGACTAAACAAGAGGTAGAGAAGATTGTCTGAGGTAAAATAAATTTTGATCAAGTTAAAAGACTTTTGCACAAAGAGGAATGCTTCCAAAATTAGAAGGAAAGTAGGAAAATGTTTTTACATCAAGTTTCTCTGAGAAAGACCTTATTTCTCAAAAATATAGGGAATTAAGTCATACTTACAATAATTAGATCCATTCCCCAATTGATAAATGGTCAAAATCAGTTTTAAGAAGAAATCAAAGCTATCAATATTTCTATAAAAATGCTCTAAACCACTACTGATAATTAGAAAAATGCAAATTAAAATAACTAACATATGACTTCATACCCATCAGGCTGCTTAACATGACAGAAAGGAAAATGACAAATGTTGGAAGGGATGTGGAAAAAATGGGAACACTAATGCACTGTTGGTGAAATTGTTAACAGCTCCAAACATTCTGGAGAACAATGTGGAACGATGCCCAAAAGGCTAGAAAACTTTGGCCCAATAATACTGTTTGTTATGAAGTCTGTTTCCCAAAGAGATCAATGAAAAAGAATTAGGATCCACATGTACAAAAATCTTTGTAGCAACTCTTTTTGTGCTGAAAATGAATTGAAAATTAAGGAGATATCCATCAGTTGGGGAATGGCTGATCAAGTTGTGGTATATGATTGTGATGGAAAAATGATAAAAAGGATGGTTTCAGAAAAACTGGGAAGATTTATATTAACTGATGCAAAATGAAATGAGCAGAATCAGGAGAACATTGTACACAATAACAGCAATATTGTAATGATAATCAACTGTGAAAGACTTTGCTAATCAATATAATTATCCATGACAATTCCAAAGGACTTCTAATGAAAAAGGCTATTCATCTCCAGAGAGAGGTGATAAACTCAGAGTACAGACTAAAACATTTTTTTCATTGTCTTTATTTTTCTTGCTTCTTTTTTTTGCAATATGACTAATGTAGAAATGTGTTTTGCATGACTTCACAGGTGTAACATGTATCATTGCTTGCTTTCACAATGGCTGGGGAGAGGTTCGAGGCGGGGAAAGAGCTGAAAATATTTTTAAGTGAATAATTCAGGATTAGAACCCAAGTTTCCTTTCTCTTTGTTCAGTGGTGTTTCAAATATGAATTGCTGATTTTACATTTTTGATGCTATAATTCCATTTAATTAAATGTGTACTTATTGATCACTAATTTTATTCTTTATACTGTGTTAGGTTGTTATAAAAGAGGTATAGTAATAGTTCTTGCCCTCAAAGACCTCTCATTAGTTTTGGATGGTTAAGAGATTCACTTGTTAAGTTATAAGTAAAGGTATTATATATTTAATAAAGTATTAAGTTGTAGTTAAATGCCAAAGTCTATAATTCAGATCAAAGGTACTGTGAGTACTTACTAGCCTCTATCCTGCACAGGTCACTTAACCATTGTGGATGTCAGTCTTCTCGTGTAAAATTAAGGTTTTTGATTAGATGGCATCTAAAGTCCTTTCCAACTCTAAATCTGTCAACATAGTATAGTATTCTTGGGATCTTTGACCGTTCCTAAGAAGTGAACATGATAGTTCAGATGTGCTCTAACTAGGACATATTACAGAGAAACCTTCACTTTCATAGTCTAGAATGCTAAATTTCAATGCCACTTAAACTTGAATTAGCTTTCCTCACTCCCATATGCTGCTATTAACTCTGTTTAAGCCAGTGATCTGCTAAAACCCCTTATCTTTTTTCAATCCAACTGCAGTCTATTCACTCATTTTGAACTTGTGTAATTGATCTTTTACCCTAAAAGTAGCATTTTGCATTTATTTTTATATTGTATTCCATTTAGCACATACATAATATACGTATATGTATGTATATATATATATATATGTATGAATGAATGGATGGATTTTATTTCAATTGTCATTCAATGTGTTAGATACCCCTTCCAGCTTTGGACATTTGAAAATTTGATAAATATGCTATCTGGATCTTTAGCCAAGCAATTGATTATTATTACTAATAGCATGGCATTTTGGAGAAGGAGGAATGAGGGCACTTTACAAGTGGGGAAAAGTAAAATATTAATGTAGAAGTGACCATTGCATGTATAGGGAGCTTAGATACAAACTTTTAATTGAGAAGTCTCATCTTGTAACTTTCAGATCCATGATTAAACTCACCATCTACTTGACCCAAGACATACATAAGTATGCCTAAGAGAAGGGGCACCCAAAAGGAAGAAAGAGGGTATTTCTGAATGGAATAAAGTCCAGGAGCAATGTCATTTTGGGTAGGTATGATGGGGTGTTCAGGAATCACATAGTTGAGCCACTGACATCTATGGATTTTGAAAAGTTTTCTTTCTGGTTAACTAGGAGACATTATACAGTAATGGAAATATTGCTGATTTTCAGGTCAGAATCCCAGATCAGTTACTGTGTGATATTGGGCAGTCACTTGACCACTTCAGGTCTTAGTTCTTACCTTTAAAGTGAGGAGGTTGGATTAGGAGACTTCTAAGATCTTTTCTAGGTCAAAATATATGAGTCTATGAATTCCAAGCATTCATTCATTTCTTATAATTCTCTCAAAAGGGAATAAACAACAATGAGAGTAACTTATGTAGTAGACATGGAGATTTTCTTCACAGTTTCTAGTGCTTCCTTTCAGGGTCATAGCATTTTATGCTTGCAGGATGCTTCACAATCTATCAGGAGATGATTGTTGCAAGTGGCTTGACTGATAATCAGTTGGACATTTTGCAGATGGGGAAATATACACCCTTAGAAAAGGGTGTTGTCTGAGTACATTAAAAGACAGGGGGAAATGGTGGGGCTGGAGTGAAAGAAGGAAGTGATATTCTGCCTCTCTGACTGGTGCTTTGCCTACAAAGTCTCCCCAATGTTCAGTGAAGACTCAGACATCATCATCAGATATGGGTAGCACTATAAAGTCTGCTGGGTACCTAGGTGGCTCAGTAAATAGAGTGCTGGGTCTGAAGTCAGGACGACTCATCTTTCCAAGTTCAAATCTGGCCTCAGTCACTTAGTAGCTATGTGACCCTGCGCAATTCACTTAATCCTGTTCGGTTCAGATCTTCCTCTGTAAAATAAACCAGAGAAGGAAATAACAAGTCACTCTGGTATCTTTGCAAGAAAACTCCAAATGGGATCACAAAGAGTTAGATATTACTGAACAACAAAAAGTCTGTACAACCCTTTCTATACATTAATTCAATCAATCCCCACAAAAGTCCTATGAAAGAGATATTAAAATTATTGTAATCAAAGATGAGGAAACTGAAGTTCTTTGAGGTTAAGTGATTTGCCTACCTGGTAAGTGTCATAGGCAAGATATGAATCTAGGTCTTCTTGATGTTAAGTCCAACCCTCTATTTATGATAATGTTCTGCCCCATATCCCAAATCCCTGCTTTCTTACTCACTGATTATTCCCCAAACCTCCTGGAATTCTTCCAGGCTCACTCAAATCCCAGCTTCTTTAGAAAGCATTCCCTGGTTTCCTGCCTTTCCATACCACCCAATGTTTGAATCCCTTCTTCTTCTGTAACCTCCCATTTCCACCATATATATATATATATATATATATATATATATATATATATATATATATATATATATATATATATATATATATATCTTGTTTGTACAGAGTTGTTGGCATGTTGTATCTCCCATTAGAATATAAACACCTTGAGGGCAAGGGCCATGCTTTTTCTCTTTTTTTTGGTATCCCTGCACTTATAACATGGTACATGGAGCATAGTAATGGCTTAATATATGTTTCTTGATTAATTGTATAATAAAGACCAGACATTAGCTGACCTAAGGCAATGAAGTCTTCAGTGGTGTTCAGGGGTAGATCCTTTTGCCTTAAAATCATAACCAGCTTCTAACATGTATTACTGGCACCATTTTTATTATCAAGCATGACTGGCATTTATTGGTCTCCTTTCATCCCAGGATCCCAGAGTGCTTCATAAACATTACAGACTGATTGGAATATTATACGCAAGGATCCCATCACCCTCCTCATCAAAGGCCAAATGTAGTAACTCTTTAACAGCTCATAAATAGATTTGCCTGGAGTCCTGGGAAGACAGTAATGAAACTGGGATTCTTTCATTATTAAAACAAATAACGAGGTTAGGCAGGTGAAAGAAATCCACCCAAGGAGAACTTAAGCAGGAAAAATAATCTTCAGTATGGAGAAAATGACAGGAAAGGAGACTCACCATTCTTTAGGTAGCTGATTCTCTTTTGACATAGAAAAGATGTCATATCTGCAGTCTTCAAGGAATAGAGAAGGGAAAATAATTAGTAAAAGAGGGTACTCTGATTACAAGAAACTGGAGGGTGAAGGAGGGTCATATCTCCAGGTAACAATTTTAATCCTGTGCTTTTTTATGTCCTCATTTAATGTTACATAACAGTATTTATGATGAAAAGGTTTTGGAGGAACCTTCTCTAATTATCTTACCTTTTGTGTTTTCGTTGACATGTGAGTTAATTTTAGGTCATAAAAGGAAGGGGGAAACCCTAAATTGTTTATGCCCACACTCACATACCTTCTTTTGATTTTTTCCTACTCAATTCTGACTTCTCTCTGTTAAAGATCAATGCTCAGATCAATGTAAGGAAACAACATGGGAGCAAGAGCTCTGAGCTGAAATCCAGGAAACCAGGGTTCCCAGCCTGCTTCTGCCACTATATAACTTTACAGTTATATAACCAGCTATATAACTTTACACAACTCAACCCCCTGCCCCAGGACTTCCCTAACTTGTTCATAAGAGATGGCACCTAAGGTCCCTTCTAACCCAAAAATTATATGAATCGCTATAGAGCTAGAGAATGGACTTGGCAATTGATTGCTATAGGGATCTCCCACATGAGAAAACTCTCTCTCGCAATGCAAACCAACATCTTCTCTGAAGTGTTAGTCTTAGGGGGTTGACTCAAGAAATAAGTGGTTAATTGATCTGCCTCTGACATTTCCTAACTGGATGACCTTGGACAAGTCTCAGAGTCTCAGTTTCCTCCTCTGGGGATTACAACACTTTTAGCACCTCCTTCACAGGGTTGTCCTGAATATTCATTGAGTTATCTTCTCAGAGCTTCAATTTCCTCATCTGTAAAATGGGGGAAAGGGAGATGTTAAGACCTTTGGTACCTCCTTCACAATATTATTCTAAAGACTGAATGAGATTGTATAAGATGTGATGTACAAACTTTACAATGATACACAAGTATCAGGTGATGGTATCTTAGATTTCACAGGCTTGGAAGACCCTGGACAAAGTACCAGCCAGAGAGGTATCAACTGTCAAAGGTTGAATTTGAGTTGCTCTTCCTAGCTCTCAGGCCTATGCTCCAGTCACTATATCACGCTTCCTCTAATGATTAACTTTGGCATATTGCAAATGGACTCATGTTCCTTTTATTTTTTTTTAAGTTGTACTTTCCATATCTCATTCTGGTATAATTGACTACATGTTCATGATAAATCTAAAGGAGTCCCATAGACACATCAGTCTATACCTAGATAACAGCCAGAGCCTCTTTAGAGCTCTCCCTAACTCCAGTGTCTCCTCCCTCTAGCATACCCCATCTGTGCACACCTACCAGAATAATCTTCCATTAACACTACCGTGATCGCATTATTCCCGCTTCCTGACATTTTCAATGAATCTCTCTGCTGTGGATGGAACAAATCCTAATTCCAGGCTAGCCCCCTTGTGGTTCTGCTGTCTTTCCCTACACCATCACCTGCTACTCTCTGACATTTATTCTCATTGATCCAACACTTCAAAGATGTGACCCCATCAAACTTGGTCCTTCTTCTACAAGTGCAGCTCATGACCCCATCTATACTCCAGGGATGATATCTTAGAGTCATCATGACCAAAAAATTCCATCCTACTATTGTCAATTTGGAACTCAAAACATCAGGGCATAGTGAAAAGAACAATGATTTCAGTGAAGACTTCAGTTCAAATCCCACAAGTGTTGTCTGCTATCTTTATGACTGGACAATAATGTCACTCAGTTTCCTCTTTGGTAAAATGAAAGTTCTGGACCAGATGGCCTCTGAGGTCCCTTAAGTTTTAGATATGAGTCAATATAGCCTTTTCAGTTTGGTAGATTGATAACATTTGAACTGGAAGTCCCCTAGTACCTCTAGGATCAACAAATAAATTCCTCTGATATTTAAAAACTACCACAACTTGACCCCAACTTTTATTTTTCAAACTTATTTTGCACTACTTCCCTCACATGTGCTATGGTCCAGGCAAATTGCCCATCTACTGTTTGTCAGTAGATGGCTCCTTGCCCTTGTACTGGAGGCCATCCCGCTATGGCTCGATTCCACTCCTCCCACAATCTCTACTTCTTCGAATACTGCGTTTCCTTCAACCTTTAGTTTAAGCATCTTCCCTCATGTGAAGTTATCCCTAAATCCTCACCTCAATTGTGAATTATTTACCCCTCAAATCACCTTATATCTACTTTGCATGCATATATATTATAAATAAAATATACGTATACACGCATTTATATATGTGTGTCCATATATGCACTTACATGAAAGATACTCTTGCTTTCTCATAACAACACGACAATGAAATAGGAAGAAAAATGATGTCTGCAAGAAAAAATGCAAAGAAAATCAACTTGAAGAAAATCAAGTTGGACAATCCCTAATAGAAAATAAGTCCCTCAGATAAAAGTGCTTGACGAGAGACACAGACAGTTCTTGGAGCTCCTGAGAAAGAGTAACTCTTTTGAAGTAAATATATTAGTATAAATATAAATAAAAGTATAGAATATAAGTAAAAGTATACTAAAGCAGAACACATTGCTTTGTGAGCTTACATTCAAGAATCCAAAGTTTACAGCTGAGAAACTGAGTCAAAAATCATCTAGATGTTACAGGTTAAGTATATATTGATTGTGTCCTATCTAACAGAAGTGTGGATTTTAACATAGGATAGAGATAACTCACTACACATGAGGAAGCCCTGATCTGAGATAGGAGAATCCACAGGAGAAAGTAGATTAAAAGCCATAGGATTAGAAGCTTAGACATAAGATGATAGAAAATAGCTATTGGAAGAGAATGTAGAAGCTGAGAGAATAGTTAAGCCAGCAAGAGTGCAGGTCAGAGATAATCAATATTGCTTCAATTGGAGCCAACTGAGCCATAGTAGATGGGCTCTACAGTTGAATGTGGGAAGATGATTTGATTGGATGAAAATTCCATGTATTTACGTATATATGTACGTAGGTATGTATATGTATGTTTACAATTATTTGTATGGTTTATAATCCATAAAAGGATTAATGATAGATGTATGTGTGCATTCTGTAGATTATAAACTTCTTTGAAACAGGGACTGTTGGATATTGTCTTTGTCTCACCAGAACCTAGCCCAGTCGCTGGCAAATAGTAGGTACTTATTAAATGTTGGTTGGTTGATTAAATGAATCCAAAAAATGAAGAAACATTCATTTGTTATCTACAATGAATTTTGTGGAACACAGTATTTAAAAAGGACACACATTTTATGCCCTTGAGGAACTTAAATCCACTTGCAGAGATGAGCCACATGCCTAAAAAGAAAACCATCAACTAATTCAAGTTGTTATTTTAGGTGCCAAGTAAAGGGTACCAAAAATGAGAATCTTTCAAGGTTGAGGGTATAACATAGTTACAGAACTTCATGTTGGAACAACCACAAGAAATTCTTTGATCTGGGTCTTTGATCTCAAGCAGGTAAGCCAGCATTGTTCTTATTTTGAAGAGGTGGTGAAGTGACTTGTTTAAGGTCATGCAGTTAGTTATGTGGTGGAATGCTGACTATTTCCCAGATCTTGGGCCTCCAACAACACCATTTTGTCTTCACTTCACTGTTTCAGATAACAACACCTGACATTTAAATGCAATTTCTGATATGTTATCACATGCCATCCTTGTAACATTCCTATTAAGTGGATGTTCTCAATATGCCCATTTTACAGATGACTATAAGGAAACTCAAAGTGAGTGACTTTCCCAGGGTCTATGAGTGTCTAAAGCAGAATTAAACCCCAGTCTTCCTTACTTACAGACTAACAATATTTTTTGGACTTCAGTTTTCTGTTGTTTTTTTAATTAAGCAGTCAAAGTCAGCCAAAAGTTGACTTACAAACTTTTCCATCCCACCTACCTTCTACTCTTCAGCCACAAATGAGTTCAATTTGTTTGAAACATCTAATGTCTGGTAAAATATAAGTGCTGCTGTTAATAAGAGTTGCCATTTACATGCCATTTCCATTTTAGACTTACAATGACTCTATGAGATAAGCTTAACAGATAGTATTATCCCCATCTTACAAATGGGGGAGAATAAAATTCAGAGATTAAGTGATTTGCCAATATTCAGCTAGTAAGTGTTCGATGTAAGATTTGAACTTGGGTCTTCCTGACTCTAGATTTGATACACTTTTCCCTATACCAAACTGCTTCTAAGTACTGTTATGAAACCATTGATGCTCTGGTCCAACACTCCAACTGTTTTGTTCCTGTCTACAATAGAGATGACATTTTTTCATAGATTCATTTTCATGGAAAAACTACGGGAAAAAGAGGACATATTACAAGTTCTTTCAATCTGGTCCCTGTCCCCATTTCTTTTGCTTTCATTGCTGGCTTCCCTGAGGAATAGGACATGTGAACATGTACTAATGGCTATGGTGGTACCAGAAGGTCCGCTTCTATTTGTTTCCATCTGAAGTGCATTTATTTTATAACCCAATTAAAAACCCTGTGCTCAAAGATAAATAAAACCATGCGGATGTTGCCACATACATGGCTCTCTGGGCTCCATTTGGACCCACTGATAAATGGGAGGAAACACATTGTGTGGATGGATGCAATTAGCTGAAATGCTATATTTTTGGCCCCCGATGATGTCTGTTTACATTCAATCCCCACCTGAAAACCCGTCCTCATTTGAAAGCAAACTATAAAATCACGGCTGTGCAGATGGACCCTGTTTGGCTGGTGTTGATGTGCCAAAACACCTTTCCAATGTTATGTGAAGTGTTGACTTCTTCACTTGAAATTTCATTTTGTCATTTTTAATCACCATGAGCAAATGCCACGCTTAATAATAACTCTTTATGCTTCCATAATGCTTTTCAACAGAGGACCCGAAAGCACTTGGACAAACATTAATAAGCAAGGCCTCCAACTACTCCCAGGGCAGTCATTGTACAGGCTGAATTGAAACAGCAAGTGGTGAGCAACCATTTCTGGACCCACAGAACACCGAGATCTGGGGTGGAAGAAACCAAGATTGTCTCCCTTCTTTCTATAGCCCAACATGCTTACCTTAAATTGAGCCTTCCCACATTTCTCAAGAGACACAGAACCTACAGCCAGAGAGCATCACTTCTCCCAAAAGAGCCTATCCATAATAAGGGTCACACTTGAAGGATCATAGCAGTTGCTAATGTTTTACTTGTCACCTACTCCATTTTCATTCTCCCATTGAATATTTGCTTTTCTAAGCCTCCCTGGTATGGAAGAGGCAGCCTTAAGATTCAAGAGAATCTTTATGTGCCAGAGCTGGAAGATACCTCAGAACTCATGGTGGCCAACCCTTCTTGGAAGTTCAAAGGCAAAGTGTGTTGTTTTTTTTTCACAACATCCCTATAAGCTGGGTAATGCTAGTGTTATTATCCCTATTTGAAAGATAGAAAACTGATACTTAGAGAACTAAAAGTAACACACCCAAAGTCACATGGATTCTGGGACTGGAAGTCAGGTTTTCCAACTTCCCATGCCAAGTTCTTTTCAGTCTTCCATACTGGCCTAGGATCATAGGATCATGGGGTTATAGCCCTAGAGCTGTGAGAGACCTTATGTCAGAGTCACAGCCAGTCTAGAAGTCACAGAATCACAGACTTTTGGAGGTAGAAAGGCCTCAGCAGGCATCTAGTCCAATCTTTACTTGAATTCCCACTATCACACACCCATGTGGCCATCCCACCTGGAAACCTGACTCTGCCACTGTGAAGTGATAAACTCCAGAATCCAGCCACCTAATATGAAGCATATACTGTAAAAATGTATGGGTCCTGGGTTCAAGTCTTTGGAACTAGTTACTAGCTAGGTGATCATGAGCAAGTTACATAACCTCTTTGTGTCTCAGCTACCTCCTTTGTAAAATAGGAAAATAATAGCACCTACTTTATAGAGTTTTAAAGATTACATGAAATAATATATATGTGTGTGTATACATATACATATAGAGAAAGCTTTACAAACTTTAAAACATTACATCATTAATATGTTACTATTACTATTGTCTGTTTCCCCATCTCTAAACTGATGCAAACTACCTATCACAAAACTGCTGGAAGAAAAGTATTTTGCAAACATTATAGGATTATAAAAATGTGAGTCATTTCTATTACCTTGATACTGGGATCTCATCTAGGTGGGTTGTCCCTTCATTAGTGTTTTTCACAATGCTACAATGTTTTCTAATTCTATGCAATTCACATCTGCATATTTCCATACATTTTTCTTACAAGACTGAGCCCACATGTTGACATTTTGCTGACAACAAGACAACACAATGAACTCTATTAATTAGCGTGGCTCTCCCCTGGCCTCTTTACTGTTCCTCAAATAGCTTCCAACTCAAGGTACTTTCACTGGCTATTTTCCTTGCCTGGAATTTTCTCCCTCTACTTTTCCATCTAGTGATTTCCTTCAAGTTATATTTAAAACTTATCTTCTTCAAGAAGCCTTTTCCAATTCTTCTTCATTCTAGTGCCTTCACTGTGAGATTTTTCTCCAATTTATCCCATGTATAATTGGTTTATATGTATCTGTTAACATATTGTCTCCCCCATCAGCCTGTGAGCTCCCTGACAGCAGGGACAGTTTATTTTCTTTGTATTCACAGTGTTAACACAGTGCCTAGTGTCTATTAATAAATGCTGGTTGACTGACTGACCATCTCTCTAAATCTTAGCTTCCTTATCCGCAAAATGGAATAATCAGTGTGCTATGGTTATTTGGAGAAGAAAAATTGTCTAAATCCAAAAACATTATATAAATTGGTGTTATTGTTATTAGAAACTATTACGTGCCATATGGACTGAAAATACATAAGGTGCTTCCAATGATGGTAATTGAAAGATATAACTAAGGTATGTAATACTACATCATCTGTATCTATTTTCTTTCCTTTAAAATCTGGTCAGTTCACTTTCTTAAGACTTTAGACATTTAGTTGGTGAATTATTCAGGTTCTAGCTATTTCTCTTCCTCCCCCCCCCCACTTTATTTCCTTATCTCTTGATTACCATACTGCGCATAGGGAGTTATAATGAGAGGGGAGAATTATGAAAATATGACTTAAAATGAAAGCTATTAATTAATTTTGTGAGTTAATAAGGATTCTATTTTGTGTTTTTTAGTTAAGGAGAGGATGGTAAATAGTTTGATCAAAGGAAGGCTTACGGATGGTTGGTAAATATCCTTCATCTAAGTTATACCTCTTTTGAGCGCCATATATAACTGCAGGTCGAGTGTACTGCTAGTCAACCTCAATGAAGCATGTCCTAGCTACTGTCTCAACAATCTACAATGTACCTAACCCAGCTGTGTCTGTTAAAAAGTTAGTCAGCAGGTGCTGTTTTGAAAGCTGAGCATAATTCAAACCATAATGTCTGCAATCAATCAAACTTTGGCCCAAGCAGGAGAAAAGAAGAAGACATTTTATCAATCGATGAACCCGAATTGATGGATCTCATTTTGGAAACAAACTTTAAGGCATTCATGGAAATCAGACTCATAACTCAGCAAACAATTCTAGCGTGATCTTCAGAGGATACTCAGAGCTCCAAGTAGAGAGAGGGAAAAAAAGCCATTTTACATCACCCTTATCCTGAAACAGTCCGTGTTGGACTTCTTAAGATTCCTCCTAAAAATCATTATACAGGACATGTTCAAAAGAGGTACAATCAGAGAAAAAACTCCAGAGGAACTTGGGAATGTGAGACCCTGCACATGGAAGCATTCTTATTAAGATAGGTATGTCAATCAGAGTCAAGTTTCCAGAACTTCAGCCTAAATCCATTACCCCTGGATGTAACCTACTTTCTTCCTGTGCTGAAGAAATCTTGCATCTGATAAAGGAAGGTCAATCAAGGACAGGACATTCAAGGTAATAAGCTGTCTTCTTTAGACAGGTTGGGGCCCACTACAAGTATTTATTTCTTCCACAGACATTGTTGTTTCTTTTATCTTGAGAATTAGACTGAAAGTATTCTTGCCTGAAATAAGTAGATTTTGAAATGAAAGGGGCTTTTCATTTTCCCTAGCATGGCCAAAGTGGCTGATCCTGTCTCACATGTAATGCTTTCTTATGGATCATAGATGTGGAGTTGGAAGGATCATTCAATGTTATCTAGTCCACTTGCCGTCATTGTACAAGTGAGAAAACTTTAAGCTTCTAGTGATGAAGCGTTTTGTCCAAGGTCATCCAGGTATGGTATATGGTAGAGACAATATTTGAGCCCAGACCCTCTGATGCAAGATGCACTGTTTATTCCCCTTCATCATTCTGTCTCCCAAGGATAATGCCAAGCATCAAAAGTCCCATCAAAGATATAAAGGCATCTTTGGCTTATAGTAGTTTTATCTTTTTTGTGACAACACATGAATTCATTAGGTCTCCCTGTCTTTTGGGATTGACCTTTCAATTTTAAAAATGTCTTCCATTGAGCCTGTACTAAGGGCTTTACTGAGGCATCACCAGACTTACAAAAAAAATCGAACAAAATCTAAAATTATACTACTAATAATTCAAATTTATAGAGTTGTGAGCAAAATGCTTAATGAAATATAAAGTGATATAGACTGGACCAGTAATGTGATTGATAAAAGAAATTATCAGGTGAGAAAATGATCTCTATAAACATAAGTTAGCACCTTCTCTACAACTGATAGTCTCAGGGAGTTTCCTGGGATCAAATGACTTGCCTAGGATCATACATCCAAAAAAATGTCAAAAGCAGGACTTAAATTTGAAAACAAGGCTTCTTATTTTCAATCCCTTGTCTTTATCTCCATATTGTAATACATCTTGGTATAAAAGACAAACATGAAATAAATGTTAGACATGACTAGTAGCACTTACGGTGTGCAAGGTTGTGGGGAAACAAAAAAAAATCAGTCCCAACTCTTTTATGTGCTACTGATTCAATCTTGGCTATATCCTCAGAAACTACAGACAGAAGAAACATGGGACTCAGTCTAATCAGGAGGTATTGATCCAGGAAACTAATTTCTCTGAGCTGGAATAAGTCAAGGATCTTTTTTTCATTCTGTAGTTGTTCCCTTGATAGGGGAAGTAGCCCTTCCTGGAAGTTGCTTCATGGTCATTTCCCATATTGCTCAACTACTCCTATAAGCCCTGAAAAAATATGTCTCCAGAACTTACTCTCTCCAGGACATCATGGCACAGGATTCACTCCTGTGTGCCTGGCCAGACTGAGTGAACCCCCAGAGAGTCACAAACACTAATACAGCAGGGGTTAGACCTGAAATCCTTGATAATGCCATGAGCTGGATAATCATACCAACCCTGAGACCCATTCCCATGATTACCCTGAAATGACTAGCCCAAATCACCAGTGATAACCTTTTGCTGCATCTAACATTATGTGACTGATATAATTGCTACTCCTACCTATATGAATATGTGTGTTTTTATTCCATCTGTCTATCTAATGCTTTCCCCCTTTTTATACTACAGTTTACTGTGGCTGCCCTTTGTCCCATCATGCTTTGCTGTTGTGAAGTAACTGGGATTGTCATGGAATTCCTGATTCATGAGTAATGGCTGCCATTAATTTGTTCTTCTTCCTTCATAACAACACTGAGCCCAACACCTTCTGCATACCAAATTGAGCACTGGATGCTTCTGATGGCCATCCCCCAAAAAGCATGGCTTCCCACAATGTAGTGAGCTCCAAGTTATTTTACATATATTGGAATTGTGCTCTCTGCCCTCTTATCACAGACTGAAATGTGGTAGTGACTGGCAGTATCTCTCTCAAGAGTAATGAATATGGTGCCAAACCCAGTTGCACAGTCAGAGATAGTGAGTATTTGGCAGTAAGATATATGCTCAATGTCACTTACCAAGGAGTAGGAATTGCAGACAAGTGAGAGCCTTGGGTATTGGTAGAAAAACACAAAGTCCTGATCAGCTTGTTCTGGTCCCTGATCTCAAGTGTTCAGCTCTCCAAAAGATAGTAATTGCTAGAGGGAAAAAGAAGTAGACTCATCACTGCTTGCCTTCATCATTATCAGCAGGGAACTCTTTAGGGCACTCTACGCAACCTAGTTCTATAACAGACTGATATGCTTAATTCCCTCAAAGAACAGTGTTCTATCCATAGGACTGAAGAAGACTTGTTACATCAATCTGGAGAACGTTTCACCTTTTTCAAACATTCTCTTAAAGAATTTGATTTGCAAAGTTCTGGAAAGGAATTTTCATATAGAAAGAAAATATGATGCAAAAGGATCCATGGAGCTTAGATGATGTCTGCTTTAGAAGAAGAATCAGCTCTTTCAATGAGGGTAAACTTGATGATTCAAAGAAAAAAAGTTACCCAAGAACTGTGACTGGTCCACTATGCACGTTCATTTCAGAGCAGGTTGCCTGTTATATAAATATAGGGTTTTAAGGGATCGGAATCTAAAATGGTCATTGTGTACCTAAATTCCCCAGTTAAATCTCCTGAATTTAAAGGTTTGAGTAGCTGAAAATCTTAGCACCTTTGTGAGAAGTCATGTTTTAGCTAAATATATAAAAATCAACAGGTCTGAAAAAAAAGTTTTTGGCTCCATGCACATATGCATATGCTATGATGACATATACTCTGCCTCACTTCTTATCCAAGTAATTGATTAATAATGATTCTACAAATTAATCATGGATCTAGAACTGAGAAGGATTCAGAAACCATCTAGTCCTATTCCCTTATTTTATAGATGAAGAAACTGAGGCTCAAGTTAATAAAGTGAGTTAGTCTGTGTCAGAAATAACACAAGTGGAATTCATTGCACATTTTCTGTGTACAAGGCACTGTACTTTGTACTACGGGAAATAAAAAGCCCGAGACATGTCTCTTGATTTCCTAGAGATATGGAATATATATAAATATAATATCAAATTATACATTACATGCCATAGGAGAGGTGAAAAGTTCATCCTTTGAAAGAATTCAAAGAAAGCAAAGACCATATCTAGCTGGGGACATCTGAAATCACAGAAGGGTTTGTGGAAATGGTTGGACTTGAATTGAGATCTGAAGGATCTGGTAAGGAGAATGAACAATATGCTAAAGAGGATAACGAAGCTTGGAGTTCTTAACCCAGATAAGAAAAGTATTGAGTCCTGGGAACAAGACACTGATTCTGTGTTCCAGAAACATAGGCAGGGAGTGACATGAGCAAAAAAACAGAGGAGAGAAAGTACAAGTCCTTCTCAGGAAAGAGGAAGTAGGCCATTTAGACTGGATTTAGCACCAGATGAAGGAAGAGGAGGAGATAAGGCTGGAAAGGAAAGTTGGAGATTTTCTAACTGCAGTCTTTAGAGATTGGATTAGGTGGACAGAGATATGTGGTGATCTATAATTTAATGAGAATATGTGGTGAAGAATTGGACACAATGAGTACTAAATAACCATTAAGGAAGTTTGACTATAAAAGGAAAAAGAGAAATGGAAAGTAAATACTGAGGACAAGTAAGAGATTTTTCAAGAGAAGGGAGAACTTTCCATTGTAATAAACAAAGGGTAAGAAGTCATTACAGGAGGAGATAATTAAGTTTTAAAGAGATGATGTCATAGAAGGGGATAAGTTCCTAGATAATAGAAGAGGAACTGGAGTTATGGCCAAGGAGTAATATGTCTTCTTTTGTGGGAAAAAAACAAAAATAAGCAAAGATAAAAAAAAAAAAAATGTAAGGTACAAAAGATGGATGAAGAAGCACTGTAGCACTGGTCCAAGAGTCAAAGGTGGAGTTCCATCTAACCTCTGATTCTTTCTACTTTTGTTTCCTTGTGCAAGTCATTCCTCTTCTTCATATGTAAAATAAGGAGAACAAATGGCTCCAGATGTCCTTTCTGACCCTAGACCTACAATCTTATGAAATTTGTATTTGATGACCTTGATCTTTTCAACAAAGTAGAAAGTATGAAAGTATTTGTTTTTTATATTTCTATCAAAAATAAAATCAAAATAGAAAGAATATATGTATATGATATACTTGCTTCAGTTCCTGTATTATTTTATTTTATTCATGCCTAATTTTCTTAAAATGTAATTCCATTTTTAGAAAGTCCTGGTCCATGCTAGGATTTGTATAAAGAGAGAGTTCAGCACTTGTACTAACAGAGAAGTCTGTAATGTCATTTTTCATATGAGCTATTAAAGGATACTGCAACAAGAAAACTAGCCAACCCTCAAAACAAAGAATAAAAAGAAAATTAAAAAGGCTGGGAGCATTAAAATCCCTGGAGATAAAACTGGCATTATTTCCCCAAAATTTCCCTTCTCTCTCTCAGTCTTTAAAAACACCACCTTTCTTACTTTCATAAAATGACACTCATAATCCTAAGAATGTCTCCTATGTACCTTTCTCTTTTATCTCTAATTAACAGGCCTTGTTTCTTTTCAAATACAGTGCATGCTATGTATTGTTGGAAATACATTTTGAAAAGGGATTACAGTCTATATTCAACATAAGTCTCTTGAGCACTCAGAATATGAGAAGAGTAACTAAGCCTTGGAGCAAAATCTGAAGCCAAAGGTTTAAATGAAAACCATGGAATTTGGGCCTGGTTTCCCAAAAAGCTTACTGAAGAGTTCAATATTTTATAATCAAACTAGAACAAACTGAGGCAGGGGGACTTTCTTAGCCTCAAAATGATTACAAGGAAAAGTTGCCTGCTTCACCAACCTATGCATGACTATTGGTCAAAGGTTGTCTGTAGGATCACTCTGGATGACTTTATTAACAATTAGAGGTGAGGAGCCAAGATGGCAGAGTAGAAAGATACACATATGCTAGCTCCTAATCCATAGCCCATAAAATACCTGTAAAGAGGAACTCCCAACGATTTCTGGAGCAGTGGATGCCTCATAACAACAGAGTGGAGGAGATTTCTGTTCCAAAGAGCCTTGAAAAACCAACACCAAAGGTCTGTCGCGCACCGGACCCAGA
Organism: Bettongia penicillata ogilbyi; assembly: GCA_023548195.1. Taxonomy (NCBI): domain Eukaryota; kingdom Metazoa; phylum Chordata; class Mammalia; order Diprotodontia; family Potoroidae; genus Bettongia; species Bettongia penicillata. The sequence goes on from JAJHZJ010000723.1 coordinate 1,572,254, forward strand.
GCAGAGCCCAGCCCTGCCTTGACTGTGCAGCACTGAGAGGAGCAGATCTGAGCAGGCCTCAGGGACTGAATTTCCAGTGGCCACAAAGGTCCCTCCACCCACAGGTGTCGGAGGTCAGTGAAAGGGCCTTTTCAGCTTTCCAAGACGGGAGTGGGGTGTCGCCATAACTCAGGCTCCCTCAGGAGGCAGCAGCAGACAGGAGCTCCCAAAGCATGTAGGAGCTCAGATCCACTGTTGAAGGTCTCTGCATAAATCCCCTGAGGGAACTGAGCCCTGTGTGGTGGCCCTGCCCCAACCTGAGCACCAGATCTTAAACTCACACTGAATAGCAGCCCTGACCTTGCTGAAAGCCCTGAGGCTGGGAAGCAGCATTTGAATCTCAGACCTCAAGCACTAGCTGGGTGGAACTGGAGACCAGGTGAGTGTGGTGAGGAAACTCAGAAGTCAAGTAACTAGCTGCAAAAATGCCCAGAAAAGGGAAAAAAATATAAAACCATAGAAGGTTACTTTCTTGATGAACAGATATCTCCTCCCATCCTTTCAGAAGGGGAAGAACAATGCTTACCATCAGGGAAAGACATAGAAGTCAAGGCTTCTGTATCCCAAACATCCAAAATAGATATTCAATGGGCTCAGGTCATGGAAAAGCTCAAAAAGGATTTTGAAAATCAAGTTAGACAGGTGGAGGAAAAACTGGGAAGAGAAATGAGAGAGATGCAAGAAAAGTATGAAAAACGGGTCAATACCTTGGTAAAGGAGACCCAAAAAAATGCTGAAGAAAATAATACCTTGAAAAATAGGCTCACTCAATTGGCAAAAGAGGTTCAAAAAGCTGATGAGGAGAAGAATGCTTTCAAAAGCAGAATTAGCCAAATGGAAAAAGAGATTCAAAAGCTCACTGAAGAAAATAGTTCTCTCAAAATTAGAATGGAACAGATGGGGGCTAATGACTTTATAAGAAACCAAGAAATCACAAAACAAAACCAAAAGAATGAAAAAATGGAAGATAATGTGAACTATCTCATTGGAAAAACAACTGACCTGGAAAATAGACCCAGGAGAGACAATTTAAAAATTATAGGACTACCTGAAAGTCATGATCAAAAAAAGAGCCTAGACATCATCTTTCATGAAATTATCAAGGAAAACTGCCCTGATGTTCTAGAACCAGAGGGCAAAATAAGTATTCAAGGAATCCATCGATCACTGCCTGAAAGAGATCCAAAAAGAGAAACTCCTAGGAGCATTGTGGCCAAATTCCAGAGTTCCCTGGTCAAGGAGAAAATACTGCAAGTAGCTAGAAAGAAACAATTCAAGTGTTGTGGAAGTACAATTAGGATAACACAAGATCTAGCAGCTTCTACATTAAAGGATCAAAGGACATGGAATAGGATATTCCAGAAGTCAAAGGAACTAGGACTAAAACCAAGAATCATCTACCAAGCAAAACTGAGTATAATACTTCAGGGGAAAAAATGATCTTTCGATGAAATAGAGGACTTTCAAGCATTCTTGATGGAAAGACCAGAGCTGAAAAGAACATTTGACTTTCAAACACAAGAATAAAGAGAAGCATGAAAATGTAAACAGCAAAGAGAAGTCATAAGAGACTTACCAAAGTTGAACTGTTTACATTCCTACATGGAAAGACAATATTTGTAACTCTTGAAACTTTTCAGTATCTGGGTAATTGGTGGGATTACACATACACACACACACATGTGCACATGCACACACACGTGCATGTACACACAAAGACAGAGAGCACAGAGTGAATTGAATAGGATGGGATCATATCCTAAAGAAATGAAGTTAAGCAGTGAGAGAAAAATGTATTGGGAGGAGAGAGGGAGAAATGGAATGGGGCGAATTATCTCTCATAGAAGAGACAGGCAGGAGATTTTTTAGTGGAGGGAAAAAGAGGGGAGGTGAGAGAAAGCATGAAGTTTACTCTCATCACATTCAACTAAAGGAAGGAATGAAATGTATACTCATTTTGATATGAAAACCTATCTTACAATATAGGAAAGTGGTGGAGAAGGGGAAAAGCAGGGTGGGGGGGATGATGGAAGGGAGGGAAATGGGAGGAGGGAGCAATTTGAAATCAACACTCTTGGGGAGGGACAGGATCAAAAGAGAGAATAGAAACAATGGGGGGCAGGATAGCATGGAGGGAAATATAGTCTTACACAACACGACTATTATCGAAGTCATTTGCAAAATTACACAGATATGGACTATATAGAATTGCCTGCCTTCCTAAAGGGAATGGGTGGGGAGGGAAGGATGGGGAGAAGTTGAAACTCAAAGTTTTAGGAACAACTGTTGAGTATTGTTCTTGCTACTAAGAAATAAGAAATACAGGTAATGGGGAATAGACAGTTATCTGGTCCTACAGGACAAAAGAGAATATGGGGACAAGGAAAGGGCGGGATGATAGAAGAGAGGGCAGATTGGTGACAGGGGAAATTAGAATGCTCAGTGTATTGGGGTGGGGGAGGGGACAAATGGGGAGAAAATTTGGAACCCAAAATTTTGTGAAAATGAATATAAAAAAGTCAAATAAATAAATTTAAAAACAAACAAGCAAAAAAAAAGAAACCAATTGGAGCTGCCCAATTTCCACTTAATGGCTGGCTTACAGTGATTTGCCTCCCAGCTTCATTCAGTTGTTTTTTTTTTCCTTTTACTCATTAAAAGGGCCATTCTCTGACTACTTCTTAAAGAGGCCTATTCACTCAATGGGCATTACTTCCTTCTAAGTGAATACCTGAAAAGGCCAAGGTCCACCACTGCATCCTGGGCCATCTCCAGTTATCCTGATGAATATCTGGTCACTGGATCTAGAAGGCTCAGGGGGACAAAGTGAGACTGGTGACCTGAACAGCCCTCCCTTACGCAAAACAAAGTCCAGTGCAAGTATGTCATCATTTCTCTGATGGCATGGTCTTCTCTGAAAATGAAGGATGAACACAAAAGTAGAATGGTTTGCTTGGAGAGGTAGTAGATTTTCGTTTCCTAGGAGATTTTCAAGGAAAGGCTAGATTATTTTTCGAATATATAGTAAAGACTGTTTTTTTAAGTGGGTTGGATGCTAAAGGTCTTTTTAGCTCTCAGCTAGTGACATTCATTGATAGCCCTTATCATTGGCATGATCTCAGATTCCTGGCCTTTTGTGGATACTAAGTGGAGTCTTTGGTCAAAAAAAAAAAAAAATCTAGATATTTTGGAAGTCTAATGTGCTCTGAAGGCAGCACAGATAAAACATTGGATTTGGAGTCAGGAATATCTATCTGGGCTCCAATCTCAGATACTTTCTAACAATGTAGCTGAATGACCATGGTGTATCAGTAAGCACATCAAAATACACAGGGGGCCTGCTATCACCAGTTCTTAGATCTGAATTTATAAAAGGAAAGACAACTTTTGAAGGGTTGATAATCTCCTTTAATCAAGTACATATATCATTCTCTTAGTTCAGGAAATCAACAGAGAACGCTTCCAAACAGTCTGACATAAGCAATACATATATCACAAATCAATAGACAGGTCCAACTGTCTGACTATAGCTGCCAGAAAGGGAAGCACCAACATCAGGGTTTTCAAAGCCAGGGGGCTCCTTAGCAACTTCCCGGAATCTCCTCTGGCACACAAAGCTTCTTCCAAAAGCTAAACCGCAAAGTAAAAGCTCACCCTCAGAGTATTTATACTTTTTTTAGAGCCAGAGAGCATTCTAACCCTTGAAAACCAGTGCCTCATTAACATAAGATGTGAGCCTTCCTACAAATCTTCCCTAATCAAACTCCCTTTAATAGGCATGCCCATTAATGAGTGGAGAAGATCTTTAATCACATTAACAATACAAATACAAAGACTTTCCAGTTAAAGAAACTCGTTTCTGTACTTTATTCCTAGTAAAGACTCTTGGTTGATAAAGGCAAGATTCAATCAGAGGCACTTGATTATACTAAAACAAATGGCAAAAGATCCTACTTTGCTTGCCCTGACACATGGGTAAATCAGTTAACCTCTCTGTGCCACAGTTTCTTCATCTATAAATTGAGAGACTGTGCACATGACAAACACAGAGGTCCTTTCCAGCTCTAAATCTATGATCTATAACCTTTCTATATACATGGAATATAGTTCTTAATGTAGACCTAGCAATTTTCTTTAAAGAATCCATGTTCCAGAGATAGGATTTTAGTTCCACACACCAATTCCTTCTGTCTCTAGCCTTTAAAAAGACAGCTACAACTTTTCTAAGGTTATCCCAGCCCACTCTTTTATCTCCTTTGTAAACCAACTTTTAATACTTTTCAATTCTGTTGTTACTTTCTCAATTTGGGCACTTCTTTGATTGATATGAATTGTCTATGCCCTCTGGGTTGTACTAAAGTGTCTTTAAAAGTACTGTAGCCAGAATATGTATCACCCTGTGGTCAACAAAGTATGGGCCAAACCACTTGAATGGATGGTATCGCATGGCCTAAACCATATTGGACAAGACTCTGTTATCAGTACAAATCAGTCAGAATACAAATCATTACAAATTTAAATCTATACCTAGACAACCAATCTATGACCTCATTATGTATTGGAGCTTAAATTTTAATTCTTTTCATGCCGAATAAGTATTCTGTAGGAACCTGTTTTCCAAACATTCCTCCTTCTGTTGAAAGCATCACAAGGTTCAACTTTAGAGTCATCATGTTTCCTCCTCTCTCCATCATCCTTCTTCATTACCACCCTGGTATCAAACAATTGTTAAATGTCTCTTAGCATCTCTTACATCTAGTTCACTTAATTCCACTCACATAATCCCCACCCCTCTTGTTCAGACCCTCATCCCCATTTGCCTAGAATGTTATGGCACCTCTGATGAGCTGCCTCTCTCTTCAATCCATCTTAGGGATAGCTAGGTGGGATAATGGAGTGCTGGACTTGGAGACAAAACTAACAAAGCTCAAATTCTGTCTCCAACATTTACTTGTGTGATCTTAAGCAAATCAATTGCCACTCCATTCTCAGTTTCTTCATCTTTAAAACGGGCCTTCTTCATAGGACTGTAATAAGGATTAAGAGATAATACTCCAATTATTTTGACAACATTGAAATACTATATAAATGCTCAATATTATTCTAAGAATTATAATTATCTCAACACTCCTCTTTCTAGTTAAAATCTCTTTGAGTATTAAAGACTAGACTCAACTTGGACCTCACAAAGCAGTATCAGACAGGGGAAACCACCAAAAGCTGATAGCAATCCTGATTCTTTTGTATTATTTTGGACAAGGCAATCAGACTTCATTCTGCTCATCTGTTTTTAAAAAAATGAATCCTAAGGATGAACCATAAATAGTGAACACTATGGCCCCTTTCTCTTCAAGAATTTCGTTCTATTAATTCTAGCACAATGCCTGGCACATAATGGGCTCTTGGGAAATAGTTTCAAGATCAGTTTTTCTGCGGGGAATACAAGCTGATGGATCTTTAATTAAATTTGCTCTCATACAACAAGTTTAAGGGTCTCTTGGAAACAAATAAGATCTTTATAATGATTTAAAGAGCAGAGAACTAGAGATGAAAGAGATCTAACAGATCTTTTAGTCCAAACCCCCTCATTTTACAAATGAGGAAACTGGGATATATTAGAAATGAAATGACTCACCTGAGATCACACAAGTCATAGCACCAGAGACAGGTCCCATGTCCTCTCTCTACAGTGAGTGTTCATTAGACTATGATCAATCACACTTCTTCCTTCAGCCAGATGAGTGGAGAGGCATCCTGGAGAGAACCCTAGTTTTAGAGCCATTGAATCTGGGTTCCAAGTCTTTCTCTGACACTTGCTACCTTAGGTGACTTCAAACAAATCACTTTCCCTTCACTGCCTTCAAGGGTCTTCAGCTGTGGTATCTGTAAAATGAGAGGGTTGCATTATATAATCTCTGAGGTTCCATCTGCCTCAAAATCTATGGCTCTTCAGTTAATAATTCCATGGTACCAAGTAACATAGATGAGTAGACTAGATTCTCTAATAACATTTTGTAAACTAAGAGAGGAAGAATGTAACTGTTTCTAAAGCTGGTTCCTTTATTTTCTTCATTCCCCATCAAGCCCTTGGAAAAGCAGTTTTGACATCTCACAAGTTTAAAAAAAAAGTGGGGCTGGCTTCAGTCACACCAATCCTCTTTTTCATTTTTCATTGTGGCTTCCAAGCATGGCCCCAAATCTGGAGATCCAAAATTAATCTACGTGACAAGTGCAATGGGAAACTTTCATTTAGGTATGCAACAACGGAAGGAATAAAAATAGTTGGCTTGATTCTCTCTCCCCCTAAATGTCAGTACACACTGCCTCAACAGTCATTTTGCTTTATTTTTATTTAAAGTGAAAGTAAATGTTATAAACAAGCAAACGTAGATGAGGAAATACTACAGGTAGTTCAAGGTATGCAGTAGTTCATAGAACAAGCTAGACTTTTCAGATAGAGCAGACTCCTCCATCCAGTCATGTAGCCTCTATGAAATTGTAAAACTGTTCCTGGCAAATAAATTAGATTTTATAATATGTCATGGTACAGAGGGGCAGGCACTAAGCACAGTGTATATCAAAATAGTGGTGATCTTGCCTCACTTGTTTAAAACACACAAATAATAGAGACCTGTTTCTCATATGAAAACATACTTGGCTAATTGAGTTCTGGGATGCTCTCTGATTGCCTCAGTGTCGAGCTTCTTTTGTTTCTCTAACCTGAACCATATGATTACATGTTCCAACATTAGAATGATTGTTCTGCTTCTTTTGTATTTTATCAAAAAGAACCAGTTAAAAATGCTTTTACAGTAATAATCTTCCCAAGTTTAAGAGATTCAAAGAGACTAAAATAAATATCCAGCACTGCAATTGTGTAGGAAATAATGCTATATATATTTGATACTTAATTTGGGAAATTCTCATAAAATGCTATTATTCAAATACTATTATGTAAATCTTGCACTGTAAATTATCTGTTAACAGATGTCCTTTTTCAATTTCCCTTCCAAATTGTCCCAAATGAATTAGTTTCAACTATAAGCATATATGTGTGTGTATACACATCTATATATATGTATGTATGTATATATATATAGGTTTGTACATATATGTGAGTGTATGTCAGTAAAATTTTGCCTCCTGAAAAAAAGATAAACCTTTAAGAAGAAAGAAAACACGGACTGGTCAAAGAAATCAGGGCCACCCCCAGCCACTGCCTTAAAGGCTCTATTCCATGTTCTGACACATTCCTGTGGATTCATCAAAATCGTGTGATCAGTAAGGAATTAACAAAGTGGGGTCATTTTGTCTGATCCTTTCAGCTTCAAGACCAGATGGGAGAAAAGCAAAGCCAGTAAGATCTTCTTTCTTTAAATAAAATGAAGAATATCGATGGCTTGAAAAAGGATGTAGTCAAATAGAACCAGATCTGGGATATGCTTGGCACAACTATACAAGGTCATGGCCTCCTTGAAAAGCAAGGAAAGTTATGATTCAGTATTACCAATAATGTGCAACTGATTAAAATGAAATTATTGGATTCTAAGCATGGTATGCATCATGGTGACATTTTCCATTAATCTTTTTTTTGGCTTTGAAATTAAACCATGAAGGAGTCTTCTGATGTGAGATAATGAGGCTGACACCCCATTTAGCATGAAGACAAACATATTGCTAACGTTAATAGGACATGAGCACTAATGCCAATCAGATAGAGGTTTCTTTTCATGTAACTGATGGATGGATATTCATATGAAAAGGAGGTAAAGTGAACAAAGAAAGATATATTTTTTTTAAAAAAAAACCTACTTTGCCCCTCGTTTTTTAAGAAATAAGGTCAGGCGATAAAGGCCATATTGGATGACACTGAACTATAAAGTTGGAATGAAATAATGGGAAGAATATGCAGGATTTAGAGGGGAAGAACTGGCATTCAAATCCTAATTCTGTTATTTATGGACTGTTGTGACCCCAAGCAAGTCATTCAATCTCTTCAAATTCCTGTAGAGTGGGTGCAACAACACCTATACTACGTGTCAAGAAGGTTTGTGATTTTGAGCAAGTCAGAAACTCTCAATCTCCTCATCTGTATAATGGGACTAATAAAAGCACCTACCTCATAGGTTGATTATGAGGATCAAGTAAAGTGATATATATGTACAATGCTTTACAAACTTTAAAGTGATATACAAATGCTGTTTATTGCTATTACTAATATTAATATATGAGGAATCATATATACTCAAAATGCTGGGTTGGCTGTTGGCAACAATCAGGGTGGGTAGATACTGGATATAGATGCAAACATCTTATTATTCATCAGATATAGTAATATCTACTATATGAGATAGTTAAAGCATTTTTAGACAGTATAGCAGTATAGTTCTATGTAAATATTTTCTGGTATTACTGATACTATTTCCTACCAAGATCATGGGTTCATGGTGAGAAATTCTATTCTCAGTTATGCTCTACCTACCTTTCCACAAACTCAGCTGGTCATTTTTTTTGGGGGGGAGGCAATTGAAATTAAGTAACTTGCAAATAGCTGGTAAGTGTCTGAGACCAGATTTGAACCCAGGTCCTCCTGACTTCAGGGCTGGTGCTCTATCCACTGTGCAACCTAGTTGGCCCTCAGTTGTTTCTAATACAGGGATTACTGTACTAGAAGGAGCAGAAAGCTGGCAATGGCTAAAACTTGGACAGAAGATTTAAGCAAGCAGAGATAACCTCAAATGTAAGAACTTGAAAGAATGCTTCCATGAGCACTGGACATGATCATTGGGTCAAACTAAAAACTATTCCTTCTAGATGAGCTTACCCTAACTTCGAGTATCAGAACCTTGTGTGTTTGCCAAAATCTCACCCATGACTGTTAGTTCTTCTTTCTTGGATCCCAATACTCTTGCTGTGTTGGCCTATTTTTGGACCATGGACAGGTCTCCTACCTTGGATCTCAATAACCCTAAAATGCTGACCCATTTCTAGAACATGAAAAAGTCTCAAGCCTCTGGCCCTTCCCTGGTTGCTACATCTTGATCAGCAGTCTTTGACTATGTCACCCTCCACTTGATTTTGGCTATCAGTACTGACCCTGTCATCATACATAGTTCCTGCTGCATTCTACTCCAAAAAGGATAAAATCCAGTCTGATTATGGCCAAAGAGAGTAACATTTTTTCAAAAAAAAAATATTAATTATTGTCACTGGTCAGAGTGAGGGCATGAAGGGGAAGGTAGTTGGATTAAGCCTTTGAATTTGAACTACATTTCCATCTGTGCCCTTAAAGAGTCCACTCAACAGCTAGGTATTAAGGATTCCAACATTGGTTTGATAATGGTTCATGTTTCTTGGCAGACTCCAAAGTATTTATGGAGAAGAGAAATATAGAACATGAATTGCCATTGACTACCCCATTGTAGGTGATTACGGGAGAAACCAGAAGGAAAAGTAGGAAATATATACCCCAAAGAGATGGACATCTCTGGAAAGGGCCATGGATAATCAAAAAATCAGCAAGTATTTATTAAGCACCTAATGCATACCAGGCATTTTGATAAGTGCTGGGGATCCAAGTATAAAGAGTGGAACAATCTATTCTCACGAAGAGCTTACACTCTAAAGGGGGAGAGGAAAAGTACATGTGAAAATAGAGCATAAACAGAAAATAAACATACACACATAAAGCAAGCTTGTTGGTTTGTTTTGGAAGCTAGAATGTACAGTGGATAGAGCGCTTGATTCAGAATTTGGAAGACTTGAGCAAATTCCACCTCAAACTCTCATGAGTTGTGAGACTCTCATAAAGTCATTTAATGTCTTTGCCTCAGTTTCCTTATCTGTAGAATGAAAGTAATAACAGCACCCACATTACAGGATTATTGTTAGGTATTAAATAAGATAACACATACACAAAGCACTTTGCAAAACTTAAAGGATTATATAAATACTAGCTGTAAATATAGCTAACATGATAGTTTGAGAGGGAAAGACATAGCAGTTCAGATGATAAAGAAAAGCTTCATCCCTCAACCATCCACTTATAGCAAAAGATGATAGTATCATAAATATAGAACTGTAAGAACCTCAGAATAGTCCAACACTTTTAATTTGCAGGTGAAGAAACTGAGGAAGAGGAATGGTAAATGTATTGTCCAAAGTAATTACAAGGGGTATACACCAGAGGCAGGATTCGAAAGCAGATCTTCTAACTCCAAAGTTAGTGCTCTTTAAACTTTGAGATCAAGCAAACCTCAGATGGGTAGATGAATGCAGAGGAGAAAGGAATTTCTTTTCTAAAATAAAATACCCATACCACGTCTCCTCTTGGATCATCCCCCTGATCTTCACCTTGCTTCCCCTCTTGCCATCACCAGAGCATTAGAGTCAATAATGCATGTATTTTGAAAAAGAAATAAACAAAACAAGAATCATAGAGGTGCAGAGAGATGATCTCTTGCATTTAAATCCTATACTATGACCACAGAAGTTGGAAAGGTGGCATTGCCTTTTGAAGTTACTTAGTGCTCCATATGTAGGATTGGCCCCCTGACATGAAAGTCAGGATAAGAAATCAAGGAAGCAATGTGGAATCTTCTCTACAGTACTACTGTAGCCATCTGGGCCACAGATGGTTTCTGGGCCATCCAGGTCAAACTATCAGCCCATCAATGTTTCATAAAAGCACAAAAAAATATGAATGCACCACTGGGCAATGCAAAAACTGTGAGTTTGGTCTAAGTCAGTGACTACTTCATTTGGCATAAGCCTCTTCTTTAACGTCCAATAAAAATCACTTCTGTTGAAAAACATTCTTCTGTTATAACAACATTGACAAAAAAAGGAAGATTGCTTAGGAATATCCCAAAAGTCAAAGCTAGAGGAGGCTGAAATATAGAAGCAAAATCTGTCTGTTTACATTGCAGAAAAATTTATTTATCACTGGTCTGGGGAGGAGGGCAAATTTCAGTTCCCTGGTGCAAAAGTTGCTTCTAGAACATCAAGAAAATCACTTAAATCTATTTTGATGAGTTCATTCCCATCATGAATATTTCATCACCTCTTTTCCTCTCAGGGATAAATATCTCTAGTCCCCTGGTCTCTGGTCTGATGCAGCTAAGGTTGAAAAGAGTGTACCCTTGTGGTCAAACTGCTGGACAGCTCTTTCTTCCATCACACATCTGCTCTCGTTGATTCTTCTCTCCCATGAGGCAGTGGGACCTCACTGGGTTTGCATAATTCAGCTTTAAAGATGTGAAATAGATGACTTGATATCAAAAGTATTATTTGGTTTCAGAATAATGAATGAGGTCCACAAAACATTTCATAATTCAAGTAACATTATGAAATTATATATTCTTGGCTTCAAAAATATAATTGTATTTTTAAATCATAAATCATAGTTTTCAAAGCATTGCTCCATTTAGTCTGGAAATGTAAACATGAAGAATCTACACTTTGTGAATCATATTATCAAAAAAGATTTCTATAATTTAATTCAAAAAGCTTTTGTTGAGTGGCTTCAATGTGTCAGTGTTGTGGGCAGTATTGATGATATGAGAACAAAACTGAAAGCATACCTTCTTTCAAGGAATTTAAATCATAAAGAGAATATGAAATCTACTTGGAAAATAAATTCAAAGTAGATACAGAAAAAATCATAACTAAGAAGATCCATATCACCAGAAGGGGCTGGAACTAAAGCTTCCTTAGTTTTGTTTTTTTATGCTAAGGTAAGGTAACACTGCCCTTAGCCCTTTTCTCCTCCTGTGCTCTCTTCCTTGGCAAATTCATTCATTTCCATGGATTGAGACACTACCACTGTGTGGTTGTGAAGTTGATTTTCAGTCCTGTTTGACTTTCCATGACCCCACTTAGGATTTTCTTGGCAAAGATACTGGAGTCGTTTGCCATTGCCTTCTCCAGCTCATTTTACAGATGAGGAAACTGAGACAAACAGTAAGCTAAGTGATTGCCCAGGATTACAAAGTAGCAAGTATTTGAGGCCAGATTTGAATTCACAAAGATAAGACTTCCTAACTCCAGGCTCAGAACTCTATCCACTGTCTTCTAGTTGTTCCCAATAAGAAGAGGAGTTCAATCATCTTAGTTACGTACAAGTCTCTGTGACCCCATTTTAGAGTTTTCTTGACAAAAATTCTGGAGGTCCAGCTCATTTTACATTTTATAGATGAGGAATTGAGGCAAACAGGGTTAAGTGACTTGCCTAGGGTCACATAGATGGATTTGAACTCATAAAGATGAGTCTTGCTAATTCTAAGAGCAGTGCTCTATCCATCATACCATCTAGCTACCATGACCACTATGTAGATAATCCCTAAATTGAAATTTCAAGCCCTGATCTCTCTCCTGATCTTCAGGCACATAGCTCCATCCATGGGATATCTTCACCAGGATGACCCATATAGACTTAAAAGACTCAAAATGGCCCTGCCTCAAGTGCCTCTCCTCTTCAATCTCTCCCCTACAAAGTTATCAAAGTGATATTGCTAAAACACAGCTCTAATCATGCCACTCCCCTATTTACTCAAGTAGCAGAACATTGCTTCTAGCAGAAAACAAAAATCCTCCTTTTCTGTCTAGCATTGAAAGCCTTTCACAATCATCCCCCAGTTTATTTTTTTTTTTATTTTCCCTATCCCTCCATCCCCACCCATTCCCTTTGGGAAGGCAGGCAATTCAATATAGGCCCTATCTGTGTAGTTTTGCAAATTACTTCCATAATAGTCGTGTTGTGTAAGACTAACTGAATTACCCTCCATCCTATCCTGCCCCTCATTGTTTCTATTCTGTCTTTTGATCCTGTCCCTCCCTGAGTGTTGACTTTAAATTGCTCCCTCCTCCCATTGCTTTCCCTTCCATCATGCCCCCCCTTTCTTATCTCCTTCTCCCCCACTTTCCTGTACTGTAAGATAGGTTTTCATACCAAACTGAATGTGCATTTTATTCCTTCCTTTAGTCAAAGGTGATGAGGGTAAACTTCTTGTTTTCTTTTCTCAGCTCTCCTCCTTTTCCCTCCACTAAAAAGTCTCCTGCTTGCCTCTTAAATGACATATAATTTAACCCATTCCATTTCACCCTCTTTCTTCCCCCTACATTTCTCTCTCACCATTTACCTTAATTTCTTTTAAGATATGGTCCCATCCTATTCAATTCACTCTGTGCTCTCTGTCTCTGTATGTGCGTGCATGTGTGTATGTGTGTGTGTGCATGCATGTACATGTGTGTGTGTGGTCCCACCAACTACCCAGATACTGAAAAGTTTTAAGAGTTACAAATATTGTCTTTCCATGTAGGAATGTAAACAGTTCACTTATGGTAAGTCCCTTAAGACTTCTCTTTGCTGTTTACTTTTTCATGCTTCTTCTCATTCTTGTGTTTGAAAGTCACATTTTCTTTTCAGCTCTGGTCTTTTCATCAAGAATGCTTGAAAGTCCTCTGTTTCATTGAAAGACCATATTTTCCCTTGAAGTATTATACTCAGTTTTGCTGGGTAGGGGATTCTTGGTTTGAGTCCTAGTTCCTTTGACTTCTGGAATATCCTATTCCACGACCTTCGATCCCTTAATGTAGAAGCTGCTAGATCTTGAGTTATCCTGATTGTATTTCCACAGTACTGGAATTGTTTCTTTCTAGCTGCTTGCAAGATTTTCTCCTTGAGCTGGGAGTTCTGGAATTTGGCCACAATGTTCCTAGGAGTTTCTCTTTTTGGATCTCTTTCAGGCAGTGATCGATGGATTCCTTGAAGACTTATTTTGCCCTCTGGTTCTAGAACATCAGGGCAGCTTTCCTTAATAATTTCATGAAAGATGATGTCTAGGCTCTTTTTTTGATCATGACTTTCAGGTAGTCCCATAATTTTTAAATAGACTCTCCTGGATCTATTTTCCAGGTCACTTGTTTTTCCCATGAGATATTTCACATTCTCTTCCATTTTTTCATTCTTTTGGTTTTGTTTGGTGATTTCTTGGTTTCTCATAAAGTCATTAGACTCCATCTGTTCCATTCTAATTTTGAGAGAACTATTCTCTTCAGTGAGCTTTTGAACCTCTTTTTCCATTTGGCTAGTTCTGCTTTTGAAAGCATTCTTCTCCTCATTGGCTTTTTGAACCTCTTTTGCCAATTGAGTGAGCCTATTTTTCAAGGTGTTAATTTCCGCAGCATTTTTTTGGGTCTCCTTTACCAAGGTATTGACCCGTTTTTCATACTTTTCTTGCATCTCTCTCATTTCTCTTCCCAGTTTTTCCTCCACCTGTCTAACTTGCTTTTCAAAATCCTTTTTGAGCTCTTCCAAGGCCTGAGCCCACCCGACAACCCCCTGGGATGTCTAGGATACAGAGGCCCTACCCTCCACAATATTCCCAAGAATATTTCCTCGTTGTCGTCAGATCCGAAAGTCAGGATCATTTGCATCTGCTCAAAAAAGCTCTCTATAGTCTTATTTTTCTTCCTTTTTCTAGGCATTTTCCCAGCCAGTTACTTGACTTCTGAGATTCCTGTCCACCCCCGCCTAGATCCGCCCAGCTAGTCCATTCCCCAGTTTATTGTTCCAAGGTGATTACTTACTCCTTTTTGTGCATTCTACACTCCAACAATTCTGGCCTATTTGTTATTCCCTCTACGTATAAAATTCTCTCTCCTTCTGTATACAATTCTTTCTCCTGCCTCCTTAAGTCTTTCTCCCATGTCTAGAATGCACTTCCGTTTCTTCAACCTCTTAGAACTCCTTCAAATCTCAGCTCAAATGTTACCATCCATTTCAAGAGACCTTTCTTGACAACCAACCCCTGAAGTCATGCAGCCACTATGTGTGAGAAGTCAGACTTGAATCCGAGTCTTCCTGACTCCTATACCAAGGTCTCTATGCTGCCTGGTATATAGAAAGTGCTTAAGAGGGATGTGGTGATGAACTTATTAACATCTCTACTCCACTACTAGTGTCTTCCCTCTAAGATTTATTCCATTTTTATTGTATTTCTCTTATGTGTATATTTTTCTAATGTTATCTGCCCCATTGGAATGTAAGTTTCTCATGGGCAAGGACTGTTTCTGCCTTTCTCTCTATTTCCAGCATTTGGCACAGTGCCTGACACATGATAAGTTGTAGTAATGATTCTTGATTGATTTGTTAATAAATTATGTCATCACTTTTATCAGAAGTGTGATCAGAAGAGCTGTGGAAAGTGCTTTAAAAATATAAACCGTAGAGTCTTGTAATTCTTCTTTTCTCAAACAAAAACAGAGTATGTTTCTTTGGAGATGCCAGCCATTAACTGGGCAAAAACAGAAATACATATACCCCATTTGAATGTGACCAGAGGCAAGCATCCAAGTTCCAGCACAAAGTCCATTCATCCAAATGTAAGTCAGCAGAAGGAAAGAGCACTATTCAGAGTTCATTTCAGGCTGCAAGCCACATTCTAAAACCCTGATCAGCTGGGTCACATCCGACTCTGTTCCCAAGCTGACAAGTGGACTCCAATCTCTCTCCCTCCCTCCCAATGAGGGAGAGAGCTATCAAGTTAATAATATCCCTGTTGATGAAGGAGATGAAATGACAAGATCAATAGTAACACTTCTACAATGCACCCCCCAAGTGGAGATGAAGATTATTATTTTTTTAAATATAGGAAAAGAAGCAGTGCCATGAATTGAGCAGAAAAGAAAAAAGATAGCATCTCCTGACTGATAGCCACAGCAGAAATCAGGGAACAGAGCCTCAGGGCAGCCATCCTGACCTTTTATTGTCATATCAATGGTTTTCAGCAGCTTGTCTTTCAGAGAGGCTTTCTGATGTTATACATGAAAAATAATAAGGATCTCATCATTGAAGCTTCTGAACTCATCTGATTGGTTGAAAAAGAAAATGCATCCAGAGTTTCAACCAAGCAGATCATTCACTGGTTTAACAGTTTCCTGCCCCCCTCTAGTTACTGGTTTTGGAGTGGTAATGTAGGGGAAAAAAACATGGTCCATCTGCTACCTGTGGCTTTGCCCTATTGAATGATGCAATGTTGGATGAGTCATTCATTCACTCAATAAGCATTTCTCAAGGGCTTACTACCTGCTGGGAGCTATATTAGAGACTAGGGATATGCAGAAAAAAATGAAACAGCCCCTGCCCTCAAGGAACTTACATTTTACGGGGGCATAGCATGTACATGCAAAATGCAAAGTGTATATGCAAAGTAGCAAGGGGGCAGCCACTGCCTTGAAGGTCTTATATTCTACAAGGTACATTTAAACCGGTAATTTTTTAAAAATACACAAAGTTAGGGATGTGTCAAGTGTATTAAGACTAACAAATGAGAAAATCAGGATAGGGGATTGGTCTTATCTAGGAGATAACAGGGTTGAGACTCGAAAATGAGGAGGTCTAAAGATGTAGATGCAAGAGGGAAATGTTTACCCCACTGGACCCCAATTTCCTTGCCTTTAAAACCATTATCAATTGATCTACAAGCTCATATCAAATGACTACTATATGCTATAGTGTGCTACTAGGCTCTAGCACTACAAAAATAAGAATTAAAGAGTCCCTGTCAACAAAGTGCAGCCATTTGGGGGAATAAGCAATATCAGTGTCTAAAAGTAAGTGAAAATATATACGATGTAAATAATGGTTAATTTCTGGTTTTTGGGAGTTGCTAGCAGCTTGGGGAATTAGAAAAAGACTTCCACTTGCATTCCTTATTTCAAAGTCATAAATAAATGCTAATCTCTGGATTTAAATTGGATTTTGGGGATCTGTGGACAGTCTTGGGCCACTGAAATACCTTCATAACTTGTGATTTACTCAAAACCATATCAGAGAGGCCCAGAAAAGGAGAGACCCAATCAATACCATTGATAGAGCATCTACTTTATGTCTAATACCGTGCTAGTCCCTTAACCTTTCGTGGTTTCAATTCTTTTGTCTGTAAAAATTGGAAAGAAGGAGGGGGTACACTTGGATGGGAATTGCACAGAAATTGAGTAATGGTTAGTAGTAAAAATAGTAGATAGTATTTATATAGTGCTTTAAAGTTTACAAAGTATTTTGTAAGTATCATCTTATTTTATCCACAAGCATCCCTGGGAGGTAGGTGCTATTGTTTTCTCCATTTTACATATGAGTAAACTGGGGTTGAAAGAGTTAAATGATTTACCCAGGGCCATACAGCTAGCAAGCCTCTGAGGTCAGATTTCAGGTTTTCCTGACTCCAAATCTAGCCCTCTATCCCTTATGCTGCTTAATTGGGCTCAATAATAAAAGGCACTACTTTTATTTCATTCAAGTATTATTTTAATCTCTCACTAAATTGTATTCTGATGCCTCCTCCTACCTTGGAGGTGACTCAGGGTTGATATGCCAGTGAAGAGACAGAGAGAGATAACTATTTCAATATAGTTTCCTTTGTAAGCCCATCTATTTCACTTTATCTGTTTTAAAATGTTCTTAGAAACTTTGCCAGGCTAACAAGATGGAAAGGTTTCCAGTGTAGTCCTGGTAAAGTATCCTGATTTCCACAGTCCCTGCTATTCTTTCCCAGATCTAAATCACAAAAGTTACAACTTCAAAGGACCTTAGTAATACTAAAGTGCATGAGTTCAGAGATTTAGATCTGGAAAGGACTTCTGAGGTCATCTACAGATGAGGAAACTGATGCCTAAAGGTTAAGTGGCTTGCCCACTATCATAAATATAAAGCAAGTGGCAGAACTGAGATTTAAATCAAGATTTTCTGATAACAAATAAAGGCTTCTTCCCTCTAAAGTATCACATTTCTCATTTAACTTAGCCCACGGGTTCATAATCTGCAGTCTGTGAAATTAGATAGATGATAGATAGATAGATAGATAGATAGATAGATAGATAGATAGATAGATAGATAGATGATAGATAGATAGATAGATAGATAGATAGAAAAATGGATGGATGGATGGATGGATGGATGGATGGATGGATGGATGGATGGATGATAGAGAGATAGAATGGGGAGAGGAGACACACAGAGAGATAACTATTTTGATATATTTTCCTTTGTAGGCCCATCTGTTTCATTTTATCTGTTTTAAAACACTGAGAAACTTCACCAGGTCACCAAAGAGGTCCATGAAACACACACACAAAAAAGATAAGGATCTGTGATTTAGATGGATCCTCTTATTTTCCAAAAAGGAAATTAGGGCCCAGAGAGATTGGGTGACTTGTCCAAGGTCCCAGATGTAGTCAACAACAAAAGTAGGCTTTGAACTCAGGTCTTTTTGGTTGCAAATCCAGCGATATCTCCATGGCGCCATGTTTTCTCTTTCACTTTGAGTCAGATTCATTTTTACTTTTATTTTCTTTTTTTTCAGACAGGATTTCCTGCCAGCTAGCAGAAGTGATTTTCCTAGTCTGTAGTTAAAGAAGCAAGTAGCAAACTCTTAGTACTCAGGGAAGGCAAAAGTGAATTAATTGAGTAGGGAGCAACATCAGTGGGCAATTCCAACCATCTCAATTATTTATCCACTGACTTCTATGGTGATCTAAAGTTCTCAGAACCACCTTTACTGGTGGCCAGGTTTCCTGAGCTCACATTCCAGGGGCTGCATATCAGGAAATCTGCTATTCCTGTAGCTGGGACCCCTTTCCTCAGAGCTCACCGTGCTCAGAGTAGCTGTTAGCAATGACAACCAGCTGATTGAGTAGAAAATCCATTGGCTTGAAGTCAAGGACACATGGGTTCACCCTGATCAATTAACTAGCAAACATTTATTTAGCATCCATTACATGTGAAGCTCTGTGTTAAATGTTGGAGATACAAGTATAAATTGGGATAGGCCCTACTCTCAGGGAGTTTACATTCTACTTGGGGGATATATACAAATACATACAGGTTGTTTAAAAAAGATGTGGGAGGAGGGAATACCATCAACTGGGAAAATGAAGGGGTCTACTAGAGTGTACTTTCTACTGAGGACAATCAACATGTACAAAGACAAGGAAATGGCAAATAGATTCAAGGAAATGCAAAGTAATTCCACAAAGGAGGAGGCTCAGCATGAAGTCTGTAGAATGTAGCATTTGAGCTGAACATTGAAGGGAATGAAGCCTTCCAAGAAATGGAAATAATGAGGGAGAAGGAGCCAGGCATTTGGAACAGCCTGTTTAAAGGAACTGAGGCAGGAGATGAAATATCTCATAGGGGATGTCACAGAAATAGGATAATGGCTGATGGTAAAAAGAGTTGATATCATTTATACAGAACTGAAAATTTGCAAAGTGCTTTATAAATAGTGCCTCATTTTATCCTCATGACAAAACAGGGACATAAGTTCTATTATTTCCCTCATTTTACATATGAGTAAACTGAGGTTGGGAGAAGTTAAATGATGGGGAGTCACAGAAATAAAATTATGGCAAATAGTAAAAATAGTAGATAGCATTTATATAGCACTTTAAAGTTTGCAAAACCCTTTATAAAAATTTTACCATTTGGTCTTCACCACAAATCTTTGAGGTAGGGAGGTGCCATATTTTAAATAGGCTAATTTGAGTGACATGCATGAGGAGGTGTAATATATAATGAGCCTGGAAAGAGAGGCTTGATCCAGATTGTGAAGGGTTTTACACACCTAACAGGAGAAATAAGAAAACGACCATTTAGTGTCTCCTATGTGCCAGATACTTTACAAATAGCATCCTATTTGATCCTTACACCAGTCCTGAGAGAAGGTGCTTCTATTTTATTATCCCCATATTACAGTTGGTGAAACTGAGACAGAGGTTAAGTGACTTGCTCAGAGTCATACATCTAGTGTCATGGGTAAAATTTGAAGTCAGATCATCCTGACTCCAAGTCTAGAACTCTATTCTGTCTGACAGTGTTGTTCACTAAAGCATTGTGAGATCCTTGAGATCAGAAACTGGTTTTTTGCCTTTCTTGGTATCCACAGTAGATTAAACAGTACATGGTAGGTGCTTAATAAAGGCTAGTTGACTGATTGACTTGGTTATAATCTTGGGTTTAGTATGAACTTCTTGTGTGATGCTGGGCAAGACATTTTTCCTAGGATAATAAGGGGAATTTTACCTAAGGGAAAACTGAGTCCCAGAGAAATTGAAGTCACTTGCCCAAGGTCACAAAGTCAGCAAGTGATGGAGCCTGGATCCAAACGCAAGACAACTGAAGATTAGAGGAATTGTTTACTTATTTTTTTCTTTATTTTTCAAACCTGCAAAACTACAGTCTGCATTTTGAGCCTAACTTGGCTTTGGGGGAGGATAGACTTCAGTAGTATGCTCACACCAACTGTTCTGAGCAGCTGTAGAAAATCATTAACCTAAATTGCTCATTACACCTTTATTGTCACCAAACAAGTCTGTCTGCTCAACACAGATGGAAATATAATGGGGAGGAATAGGAATAGGATCTGGTAGAAATATTAAATCCAAAAACAAATCTAAAAGCACATGAAAGTGGCTCAGGAAGCAAAGACCCTCTGGTTTGGGGATCTGCCAATGAAGAACATACAAAGTTCCATGAAGATGTTGAGAATAATCTCAGTCAACAAGGAGCACTCATTAAATACTAAAGGCCAGGCACTATGCTAAATACTAGGGATAAAAAGAAAGGTAAAAGACAAAAATAATCTCTGCCCGCAGGAGTGTCACATTCTAATGAGAGACAAAACATATATAGAAATAGGCAGATACAAGATAGATTAGATGGAAGGTATTTGTGGAGGGGAAGACACTAGCAGCTGGTGAGACTGGGAAAGGTTTTATGTCTAAGGTAGTGTTTGAGCTGAGTCAAAAGAAAACCAAAGATTCTAAGTGGAAGAGGTAAACAGACAGCATACAGAGCATGACATTCAGCCAGTAAAAAGGCCAGAGATGGTCAGCAGAGTGTCCTGTTTGAGGAACAGGTGGCAAAGATGTCTGGATGAATTATCAAGTTTATAGAGAAGAAAAAAACACAAAATCACAAAAAAGATCAGAAAGGACCAAGGGGTAAAGGGCTTTAAGTGACAAACAAAGGCTTTGCATTGGATCGTGGAGGTAATCAGGTGCCACAGAAGTTTATTGAGCGTAGGTTTGACTTGGTTGGACCAATACCTTAGGAAAATCTCTTTGGAGGATTAGAAAGGGGGGAGAGTTGAGGAAGGGAGAGCAATGAGCAGACCATGGCAATAGTCCAGGTAAGAGCTAATAAGGGTGTGGACCGGAGTCCTACCTGTATGAGTGAAGAGAAGGAGACTATGAGATGTTACAAAGGTAGAAATGACTAAGTTTTGCAACTGAATGGATACATGGGGTGAGAGTGTGAGAGACAGAGGACAATACCTATGTTGCAAGGCTAAGCACCTGGGAGCATGTGGTATTCTCAAAAGTAATTGGGAACTAGAAGATGGGTAGGTTTTCTTTGGAGGATGGATAACATAGAGTTTCTTCTGTTCATTGAAGTGGCCTGCAATTTTATCCAAAATACAAATAGATAAAATACCCCTGGATATGAGGAGAGAACAGAAAAATAACTTTGAGAAGCTTCTTAGAACCATGCAGAACAATCAGAAGTGACTTGTGCCTTTAGAGCTGGAAGGTGATTTCGACCATCTTGCGGGAAAGGCTCAAGAGGGGAGGTGAATAAACCTGCTGCCTCTTGCTCCTGAAGGACCTTGGAATGAGTGTTTGCTGCCCAGGAGAATAAACACATTGTCTGGTCTCCTTTCTATCCTCTCACAGAAGCTCCGAGTAGCTGGTTGAATTCCCCTGTCAAATCCCTTTGCTTGACTCGTTCTAATAAAAGAACAAGGTGGGACAAGATTGAAAGAAAAGAGCAGCAATCCAGCTCTCAGTGGATTGTAGAGAACCAGCAAAATGTCTTCAAATGCCAGGGCTGCGGCTCCTGTTGGAATTCTGGGGGAAGCTAATATTAAACTAAGCCCTTTTAGCAATGTTTTCACAACTTTAAATCAGCAGCACCAGAGAATTAGGGAACTAAAAGTTCATATGGTAGCTGATGGCTTTCGTTTTCTTATTAAGGCATGATAGAAGTGTGATTTCTTTTCTTTTCCCCTGATAAATACAAGTCATGGCATGTATATATACATGTGCTCATCTTAGGTTGTATTGAAACTCTTAGGTTAAGAGGCCTCTTATATGTCAAAGATATGCTCAGCATTACCGTTGAGCAGAGATCACCCCAAAGTAGGATGGGAATCAGTAGCCATGATCATATACATACTAGAGCAGGATCACCAGGACTTTTCCCTATGGCAGGAAAAATAAAAGGCAAAAAAAAATAGTTTAATACATACATCTTCAGCAGAGTGCGTGTTCATCCTTCCTTGCCGAAGAAGACCATGCCATCAGAGAAATGACATGACTTGCACTTGACTGTGTTTTGAGTGAGGGAAGGCTGTGCAGGTCACCAGCCTCACTTCAGCTCTAGAACCATCTGAATCCAGTGACCAGATATTCATCATGATGATTGGATATGCCCCAGGATGAGGCAATTGTGGTTAAGTGACTTGCCCAAGGTCACACAGCTAGTGAGCGTCAAGTGTCCGAGGTGAGATTTGAACTCAGGTTCTCCTGACTCCTCCACTGGTGCTCTATCCACTGCACCACCTAGGTGCCCCTTCAGCATAGTAGAAGGAGTTGAGGGGAGGCTGAGTTCCCATTCCAGCTAAAGAAGAAAGAAAACGAGCTTCAGATTTCTAGCAGCTGTGAAAGACTCAGCCTAATTCAGCCTCTTCCCTTCATTTTTATCTGGTTTTGCCCTGTGTACCCCTGCTCCCCAAATCTTGTCCTTATTTCCTTCCCACTAGCAGTGACACTTTTCCCTCAGTGAGACTGAGTTATCCAGCCTAATTGTTTATCTTTTTAAATAGCCTGGAGTCTGCCCTGCCTAGTCAGGCTTGCTGTGAAATGAAGGTTGGCTATTACCCTAAGGGAGAAGAATGCAGCTAACAGGGTAGAAATGTTGACCTTACCTGTAGACATTGTCTGAGATTAATTTCCCAGGAAGAACTGAGATTAATTTCCCAGGAAGAAACTAGGTCCAAAAATCTACCTACAAACTATGGAATATGTAGAAGAACTGAAGTGTCACAGCATCTCACCAATGCAATGTCCCACTGATCAATCAGTCAAAAAACACTTAAGTACTTACTATGTGCCAAGCACTGTGCTAATTACCATGGATTCAAAAGCCAGGATTCAAAAGCCAGTCTCTGCCCTCCAGGACCTCACAGTCTGTCGGGAAAACCAGCAAACAAATATGTACAAACAATCCATGTGCAGGATAGAAAGGAAGTAACTAAGAGGGGACACCAGAATTAAGAGGGGCTAGAAAAGGCTCTGGGTAGAAGTTGCAATCTTAAATAGGATTCAAAAGAAGCTAAGCTACACAGAGATGTGAAGGGAGAGCATTGCAGAAAGGGAGACATCTAGAGAAAATACCCAGAGCCAAGAGATGAAGGGTCTAAAGTGGAATAGCAAGGAAGTCAGTGTCACTGCATCAAAGTGTACGTGGCAAGGAGCAAAATGTAAGAAAACTGAAAAGGTAGGAGGGGCAAGGTTATAGAGGATATTTAATGACAAGTAGAGCATTTTGTATTTGATCCTACAAGTGACTGAGAGTCTCTAGAGTTTACTGAATACAGGAGATATGGTTGGACCTGGGCTCAAGAAAGATCACTTTGGTGACTGAATGAAGGATGGAATGAAGTTGAGACAGATATAAAGCAGAAAGACCCACCAGAAGGTTATTGCAAAGGTCCAGGCTTGTGAGGATGAGGGCCTGCACCTACCCAAAGACTTTGTGAGATCGGGAGGACAAGGTGCTATCACCATTTTAAAAATTAGGAAACTAAACAGAGAAATCATAAGGGAAGAGATTCAGGGCTAGATGAGATCAAAGAGGCCAAGACAAACTCTCTCATTGTATAGATAAAGAAACTAAGGCATAAGTAGATTATGGGACTTGTCCAGGTCACACAAGAAATGATTGCTTGAGATGGTATTTGAACTCAGGTCTTCCTGAACCCAATTCTAGTTCCAAGCCTGCCTTTCCTCCTTCAGTATGTGTTTGAGGAAACCTACCAGGATTTTCTAGTTCACTAAGAAGAGCATGGATCCCCTAACTATGTGGAGTTTATTGTTTCACAGTTTGTAGCTTTAAAGATAGAAGCAACCACAGATGTCCAACTCTGAGATCAGAACTCTTCAACCAATATAATTAAATTCTCCTCTCACTGACTGAACTGCTCTCCATCACTTGTATTATTTCCATGTGTCATTTTCACCAGGCAAAGCTTAGTGTGGTTGTTGATGCACTGTCCTTGAATTTCAGGTTCTGAACAATTTCTGTCATGGTCGCTTGTGAAAGTCCAGTAAAATTTCTTGACACCTTGTCAAAATAAGATGCAAAGGATTACAAAAGAAACTATATGAAATCAATTTTTTTTTAATTTCACAAATCTCATGTGAAGAGCCCATAACTTGTAATCTGGAAGACCTGAGTTCAAGTCACATTTTGAACACTTAACAGGTATATGAACCTGGGCCCATTCCTTTAATTCTCCTGCCCCCAAATAACTGGGATGGTGTAAGGTCAAGCAAAGTAGAACCTTTTGCTGTTTTTGTTGTACTAAAAGTGCTTCTGACTGAATAATGTGATTAAAGAAGATCTTCCTCACACACTGATGGGACTGCTCATTGAGGGAAGTTTTAGGGGAGCTTTTTTGTAGGATGATCTCAAATGTCTTTTTTTTCCAATTGAGGCACTGGCTAAGAGGGTCATGCCCTCTGACACAGAAAAGTGTACTGAGGATGAGGTTTTGCTTTGAGGCTTAGTTTTTGGAAGAAGGTTTGTGTGCCAGATGTTGTTTGTTGTGTTTGACATAAGACAAATGATGATATGACTTGCACTTGACTTTGTTTTGAGTGAGAGAGGGCTGTGCAAGATCATCGCCAGTCTCACTTTCTTCTCCTGAGCCATCTGGATCCAGTGACCACATATTCATCAGGATGACTGGAGACAGTCCAGGATGCAATGGGAGACCTGGGTCTTCTTAAGTTGAAGCCTTTGCAAGTACTCACTTAGAGGGAGGTAATGTGTGTTCAGTGAATAAGCCTCTTTAAGAAGTAGTCAGGGAATGGCCCCTTTAATGAGCATAAGAAAGATAAGTAACTGAAGCTGGAAGGGAAAGAGAAACAGTTACTATTGATAATCACTGTAAGCCAGGAGGGTTCAGAGAACAGCCATGAAGGAAGGAAGGAAGGAAGGAAAGAAGGAAGGAAGGAAGGAAGGAAGGAAGGAAGGAAGGAAGGAAGGAAGGAAGGAAGGAAGGAAGGAAGGAAGGAAGGAAGGAAGGAAGGAAGATGTCTAGCCAGTAAACCCCAAGTTAACTGGCCAACCAAATTTGTCATCCAAATTTATCTTCCTTTGGAGAGGAAAAAGAAGGGGAGAGGGAGACAGAAGGGAAAGGATGAGTTGAGTTACCCAGCTAGCTGTGTCCCTACTCAGGCAGCTCGGTCTACTCACAGGTTGTGTACATCCTTTGTTTTCGAAGAAGACCATGACATCAGGGAAATAATGACATGACTTGCACTTGATTTGGTTTTGGAAGAAAGTTTGAATACCAGATGATAGACCCTGGGAAGTCACTAAGCAGCCCCAGGCTTTGAAAACCCAGATGTTGGTGCTTCCTTCTCTGGTAAAGATGTATGTGTGTTAGTGGTCAGGTATTTTGGAAGTGCTATCTACTGATTTTTGATTTCTCTGAAATTTTGGTTTTGATTTTCTCTGATACTTGTGCTTGAGTAAAGTGATTGCTAACCCCTCCAAAGTCACCTTTCCTTTTAGAGAAGTGGATCAAAAAGCTGTGATAGTAGTCCCCCTGTGCATGTTGGGGTGCTTGTGGTTACAGGCAACTAGAAGGTACAATGGATAGGCACTGGACCTAGAGACAGGAAGAACTGAGCTCAAATCCAACCTAAGACACTTCTGAGATATGCATCCTGGGCAAATCACTTAATCATTGTCCCATTCAGTTTCCTCAACTATAAAATGGGGATTATAATAGAACCTACCTCCCAAGATTTTTGTGATGAATAAATGAGATAATAACTTTAAAGCACTCTGCATAGTGCCTGGCACACGATAAGTGCAATGTAAATGCTTAATCCCTCCCCCTCTCAGACTCTTAAGTGGGAAAGTAGGTGCTGATCCTTATGGGGAGAGGAAGTTCCTTCACTAGGAGTTTCTTACACCAATGAAATCAAACCAAAATGATTTTCGTGCCATTGAATTATGAGGGCACACCTCATGCTGGTTGGTCTAGGCTGCAATTACCCCTGGTGCCAAAATTCCTACATAGGACTCTGGCTAAATGGGTTCAGTCAGGCATTAGCCATTCAGACACCCAAGTGGCACTCTATATTTCCTCTCTTCCCTAGTTATCCCAAATTGGCATCTCACTTAAAGGGAGAAGAGGTGTCTCTACTGTGTTCCTAGCCAGAATCTGAATAGAACTAAATCCAAAATGAGGTCATATTTGGCATTCTAAAAGCTGCAATCTGACATAATTAGTCATTCTTGTCAGCACCTTGTGTCACCTTAACTGCAATTTTGTGTAACTTGTAGAATTAGGTTTATAAGGCTCTTCAACATTTAAAATGACTTTCTCTTAATCAAAGGAGCCAGGAAGAAATTGAGATAAGGAAAGAATATTCACAATGGAAACCAGAGTTTGCTTTGCCATTTTCACTGAGAAAATTGATTTCCTCCTGGCCTCCCTACTTTTCTTGATAACAACTATCCCTAAACTTCCTTAATTTACCTTCTTGAGACAGAAGCTCAGAACAGTTATCTGTTGAGGACTGAATGTGCCTCTTTTATAAGGGTTTCTCCCACCCCTGCCTGCCCAGACCAGCCATCTTTGTGTTCGTGAAAATCGTACCACTTGGTGAGCACGATATAGTTTTAAAGATATAAACAACTTCCCATTCATTCAAATCAAATAGGTTTAAGATAGAAGGATGGCAAAGGCTTCAGGGCTGACTGTGACACGTACCTAATGGATTTTGTGTGTGTGAGTGAAATTGTTTTTCTCTAAAGTTACAGTTTTGTTTTATTTCTAAAGGAAATGATTAAATTGTATTCCCTCTCTCCTGAATCAATTTTTGACTAGTGCTATAATTTTATTGGTCCAATGAATTTCCTAGGAACTACTTTCCACCTTCAAGCAAGGCATCTGATGGCTATTCTTCTTATCCAAAGTACTAAGACAATAAGTGACTAGCCCAGGACAACAGAGCTAATATTCAATACCTCATTGTGTAGATGGGATGTACTCCAAAAGATGCAAACAATGAGGAAATTACAGGTAATGTTACCACCTATGTTTTCTCTTCTCCTTCTCTTCTGCTCCCCATGATCTATCAGAATTTGGCTAGACTCATGGGTAGAAGTTATCCAAATCTTGCCCTTTTGAATAAATGAATGAATGGGTACATTTAAGAATGAATAAAAGATAATTTATTGTTCACTTACTCCATATCAGACACTGCTAATCTCAGAAAATACACATTTAAGAAGTCAGATCAACAATCCATGCCTTTTGACAGATACTATATACTAAGCTCTAAGGAATCAAAGAAAAAAAAATAACCTCAGCCCTCAAGAAGCTAATATTGGAATAGGGGAAGACTATATATATATATGTGTGTGTGTGTGTGTGTGTGTGTGTGTGTGTGTGTGTGTGTGTGTGTGTGTATTCAAATCTCACCTCAGACGCTAGACACTCAATAGCTGTGTGACCTTAAGCAAGTCACTTAACCCCAATTGTCTCATCTTGGGTCATCTCCAGTCATCCTGATGAATATCTTGTCACTGGATTCAGATGGCTCTGGAGGAGAAGTGAGGCTGATGATTTGCACAGACCCTCCCTCGCTCAAAACAAAGTCAAGTGCAAGTCATATCATTATTTCTCTGAGGGCTTTGTCTTCTTTGGCAAGGAAGGACAAACACACACACACACACACACACACACACACACACACATAGGGCACTAGTGGCCAGAAAGAAAGGATTTTGGTCATGGAAGTCAGAAGAAATGGTAACTGTTATCATAGCACAATTGATTGAAAACATTTTCCAAGAACAAAAGAATTCATTTAACTACTGTTCTCAGAGCTAGAGTTGGAAGGGAGTTGGACAAAGAATGAAGTGGCATGACATGGAGCTATTCAGGATGTTGTGTGATTGGTCTGGATCCTAGCAAAACAAAATAAATCCTAGAGTACCTCCAGTCAACTATAAGCAAAGGTAAATATTGCAGAGAAGTAACGTGAGTTAAAATGAAAGAAAAATGTTCCAAAGTGAAATAACCTGCTTCGGGGGGTAATGGTATGGTCTGAAGTGGGCTCAGGGCAAACACTTGGTGATGATGTGGCAGACAGAGGATTATTATTCATGGACAGAATAAATTATATGTACCCTAAGATCCCAACAAAATCTGATTTTCTGTGACTTGGTAATTTCATGCTTATGTCTACTGTGTAATGAACAGCCACAGGGGTCAGCCAGGAGATCATGGCATTCCATTTTGATTTACCCTAGAGGATCAAGACAAGAGGGGGGAAAGGGAAGAGAGGTTGAACAATGGTCTATAATTGTAGAATATTACCTGTTTCTCTGGCATTGTGTGTATTTGCCCACCTTGCTTCATAAAAGTTTTCTGACACTCGCAATACAGAGCCACCCAATACAGAGTGCATATAACCAAACAGTCCAGTTTAATACTCGCTTCAGCACCTGTTAGATGTATGAACAATGGAGGGGCTGGCAAAGAAGTACCTTGTTGCCTCCCCTTTACCCCAGCTCCTAATCCGTTAAAAGCTTACCTCTCCTACTATTAAATATAAATTCAGCAAATAAAAATAACCAGTTGGGCCATAGTTAAATATGCGCAGGGTGATAGTGCTATGCACAATTGAATTTGAGGCAAAATTTTTCAGTAGCAACAAAGAGAAATGTGATTTTTGTGTTAAAGCTTGAAAAATTTTTCAGAAATTAATTTGCTTTGTTGCAAATTAAAAGGAAAGTATTCCTCCATGAATACAGATGAACAGTTGAGTTTAATTGGGCAATAAATAGGTCTTATTGTGAGAAGAATCTTTAAGTTTCCAATAGAATGTGCTAGAATCATTTTGTCCCAAAGACAACAAAGTCAGTATAATACTGCCTAGTTTAAATATCTGAATGCAGAAGACAGTAAATACCATCAGGTCTTCTTTTATCAATTTTCAGAGATCACACATAGCAATCACAAAATTAGGCTCACACTCAGATATCAGAATTTTCTAGCAGACTGAATGCCTCTGATTGAAGCTGAGCTGTTCAATGGAGCAGGAAGAACACGGAGAAGACAAGCTAAACCAGCAGTCAGGGCTTGGTTCCACTGATATCAAAGTCATGTAGAATGGTTATGGGACCTAGAGAAGGCTGTTCCTCTGTTCTCAAGACTTTGGAGCATTGGACCAAAAGATGTTTAACTCCTAATCAACTAATTTACATTAAATCTGTGAGTGGGATATACACATTCATGTCACGAATATGTTAGGAGGATTTGGAGGGGCCCAATCAAGTGCCAGTCATATTTCCTTTCATAAGCAAAGCAGTGGGGTGTAATGAATAGACACCAAATTTGGGATTGACTTGGTGGTTCACCTTTGACATGTGCCAAGTGACCCTAGGCAAGTCACAATCTTGAAATTCTCTAAAGCTATTAGCCATGGATCAGGTGTGGGTCTATACATGTAGAAACTCTAAGTAATTAACCAGTAGACACACACTTGTTAAACACTTTTAACGTGCAAGGCACCAGGGATACAAATACAAAGAAAGAAATAATCCCTACTCTCAAGTAAGTTACAGCTGGTTACAATTATAACACAATAATAATAATAGCAGTTATAGGGCACTTCAACAAAACACTGAATGTGTGTGTGTGTATGTGTGTATATATATATATATATATATATACATATTTTTATGTGCACACACACACATCTCAAGAGAGAGACACACACATACTCTACTTTGTCCATTCTTTTACCTCCTGCCACACTCCCAGCTATAATCATGGTTGTCCTCTAGATATCTAGTTATGTGATGTAGTATAAGGTATTGGCAGTCTCTCCCCAGCTCCCAAGTAAATAAATAATAAAGTTCTTATAGAATTATCTGTATTAAAATCTGTTTTAAATTGCTACCCAAGACCTCAGCTAATCCTTCCATTCTCTGGGGACATGGAAGGGAGGGGGAACTTAGAGGGATGGAGCAGAGGTTAAATGATTTTTCCCAGGGCCACGGAAGTAGTAAATGTCTGAGGCTGGATTTGAACTCAGATCTTTCTGGCTCCAAGTCTTGCATTCTGTGTCACTTAGCTGCCTCTGTACACCAATGAAATTACAGGTTCAGGAAAAAAAAGCAGACATCACTGTCAAAGCTGACATCAAGTCCCTGAAGAGAAGTAAGGTGCTTTCACTTTAACTTTTCTTAAACCAGTTTTAAAATCCTATTTTGGGTGGGACATACCTTTGTGAGAATTTTTTTAAAGAAAGTAAAGCAATTAAAGCTTCAAAGAGAAATGAAAAAGAATGCCCTGGATTGCAGGGGATATATAGACTCAAATTCCAACCCTAAACTGCTTCACATAAATGGTACCAAAACAGTAAAGAAGTAGGTAAAAGAAGCGTTGCCATAGCCTTCAGACATCACACTAACAATCCATGCAAAGTATACAAGATGCCAAAGGACCAAAATGACCAGTCTTTCCTCCAGTGAGGCCTCATTGCTGTTCAAAACTCCCCCTTAGCACCATTCCCCCCCAAGAGCTCTGCAGATGATCAAAGGCCCCCCCTAGCCTACTTTATGGTGGGACTAAGACAGTTTCTGCAATTTGCCTGAATTTTTGTTTTACTATGAATATTTATATATGTATATCACACTCAGATCATTGGGAAGTGAATCACCCTTCCCATCCCCAAGTGCCTACATCTGATCTGAAAGGAAATGAAGGCATGCCTGGATAGCTTCAGCGTGAGGAGAGGCAGACAAATGTGAAGGGCATTCGCTGAGAGGCCACGAGGCTATTTTAGGCTACTGTCACAAAGAGACGAGATGCAGGAGAACAGCCTAATGATGGCCCAGTTGTGAGGGAACAGCTTTTCCATGTACAAAAAGTCACCAATATGTTGGGCAATGAAAACTCCCATGGACAAAAATGGGGCAGAGGGAGAAGGGGGAAAGAGCAAATAAACATTTGGAAGGATATGGCCTGGGAGGGCGGGGGAAAGAGCTTAGAGTGCCAGGGTAAATTTGGCATAAGCCCTCTGGGCTTTCTACCCTTTCTCCCTCTTGTCCTTTTCAGTGCTTCTAAGGGATCTCCGTGTGTCCTCATGATGCAGATAGCAGTTTGCTCAGGACATTAGCTCCTGTGTTTTTCAAAAGCCTAGGGTATTGAAGCCAAGAGAAGGCAGGGGGAGAAAAGGAGACAAATGTTTCTTCGTGCCATTTGGAATGAGCATCAAGTTCTCGTCTGGCATTAGTGGAGAAGAGATGTCTGGGTCTCCATATGGTGATTCTCCTGGCAGGCTAGGGAGCAGATGCACGCCACATGGAATGGAAAGGAAAGAGCAGGAAGGAGGGGACAATGGTCCCTCCACAGCAAAAAGAAAAGGAGGAAAACATCCAACCTGGGTTGGTCACCAGACTGGGAAGGACCAGTGCTGCCAAAAGTTCTGGGAGGGTAGAAAGAGGCCCAGAAGGTCCCACACTCCTACAGACTCAATATAACAGGAGAGTTTCTATGCTGGTTACTTTTAATTTTCTCTAGTTTGAGGGGACTAGAGCATTATTTAGCTTTATTTTCCACAAGTGTGGAATATTCATTTAAGAATGTAATTGAGTAGTTAGGAGGGAGGCCAGATTTCCACGGATGATTCATCTTTGTGGCCCCTTGGCCAGGAACAAGTACTGGATAGATGTACTAGGTGTTAGAAGGAAAGGAAATGGAGGGACAAGGAAAAGAAGCAGAGAGAGAAATGGAGAAGAGATGGGAGGAAAAGAAGAAAGGGAGTGAGTATGGAGAGGGGAAAGGGTGAAGAGGGGAAGTGAGAAAAACAGAGGAAAGGAGGAAAGAGATGGAGGAGAAAGAGAGGGAGGTAGAGAAAAGGTGAAAGAAAAGGAGAGGGAAAGATGACAGAGCAGAACTGAAAAAGTAAAGAGATGGAGGAAGTTAAGAGAAAGAGTGGAGATGAGTAGAGGGAAAAGAGAAGAGGATAGGAAAGGTAGACGAGACAGAGCAGAGCAGGAAAGAGGACAGGGCAAGTGGAGGGGAAGTTGAGAAAGACAATGTTTTTAGCTAATGCCAAGGCCTGCTAAGTACAGCCGCAATGATCTTCCCCAGTTACATCACTAGCCCAGCTTTCAGCTGCATTCAGCTCAGGAAACATTCCTCCAGCCTGTGCAGTCAACCGTAACTCTTTCAGAAGCATCTGTGGATTTTGAACAATCCCTAAGCATTCCAGAAATGCAAAGCTAATTAAAATTATGAAAGGATTTCTGTAGCTCTTCATGATAACTGCATGGCTACCTTTGTGAACTGCTCTATCCCTCTAAGTCCCCCCTTCCTTCCATGTCCCCAGTGCATGGAAAGATTAGCTAAGGTCTTGGGGAACAATTTAAAGCAGGTTTTAATACAGAGAATTCTATAAGGACTTTATTATTTTTTGACTTGGGAGTTGGGGAGAGGCTGCCAATACCTTATTCTACAACATATAACTAGGCATCTAGAGGACAACCATGACTACAGCTGGGAGTGTGGCAGGAGATAAAAGAATGAGTCAAGTAAAGATAACCGCATTCAGCAAACACCTTATAATGCTTTTGAAGGGGAAAGCTTTGTACTTACTGACTTATTTTCAGGGAAATGGTTGGGGAGTCAAGCAATTAGACTGCTTTCTTTTCACTAATGATGAGGTTGCTTCAGGGAGGGCCTGGGAGGTGACCCAAAGCCCTCACTTTTCCATGTCTTGAATCAAGGGGGTCTTGATGGTCTAGGTCCAGAATTCTAAGAGATCTTGGAGGGTCACCAGGAGGGGCGCAATAGTGAATAGGTATCCAAAAGTGACTCTGGTACTAAGATTTAGACCTAAGACTCTGGCTTGATTGCTGAGGATGGGGAGATTCTTTGGCCCACAGGTATTTATTATAGCCAGAAAGAGTTTAGACTTTAGATACACCATTGTCCTTAGTAGAGGTAGCCAAGTGGCCTGGTAGATGGTGTTGGACTTGGATTCAGGAAGACTTGAGTTCAAATCCTGCCTTAATCACTAGTTGTGTGTGACCCTGAGCAAGTCTTAATGGGAAAGCCAATTTGACTTACTTAAGTTTGTTGTGAGGATCCAATGAGGTAACTATGTAAAGTACTTTGCTAGCCTTAAAGTTCTATGTGTTATCATTGCTCAGTCCCTTCAGTCATGTCCAACTCTGGACTCCATTTGGGGTTTTCTTGACAAAGATACTAGAGTAACTCACCATTTTCTTTTCCAGCTCGTTTTACAGATGAGGAAACTGAGATAAATATAGTTAAATGACTTGCCCAGGATCACACGGCTAATAAGGGTCTGAGGTCAGATTAGAACTCAGAAAGATGAGTCTTCCTGACTCAGCACTCTAGTGAACACCAAAGTGCCCAAAGTACTATATAGATGTTAGCTATTATAAAGAACCTGGCCTATTCAAGAAGTCATTGATACCTAGACCATTTGTCAGGATATAGAGATTTGAAAATATCACAGTTCTAAGGATCATGGAGTATCATTTAAGTATCACCCAATGAAATCAGTCTTCTTATTTTAAAATCATAGTTTAAAAAATTGAGTGAAAGAGTCATCACGAAATTTAATTTCTTAAGTGCCTACTATGTGTCAGGCACCATGCTAGGCAGTTGACATACAAAGGCAAAAATCAAACTGCCAGACACCATGGAGGTTGTCATCTAGTAAGATACACAATTAGTTCACGGAAAGAAGTAAACAGGTAATTAAGGAGAAGGGACTTACAACTATAGGGATGAGTGAGGGCTTCAAAGGGAAGATTACCAGTGGGATGAGCTTTAAAATATGAGAAGAATTCTGATGCAATGTGAGTTATAACTTTGAAAGAAAGTAATAGGAAATCAGATTGGAAAGGAGCCAGTCTTAAAGGCCAGGTCAAAGAGACAATAGAGAGGAACTGAAGATTTTTTTTTAAGTAAGGGAAAGACAAAGTCAAACCAACACCCTTTAGCTGGCATTTATAAAATAGTTGAAATTTTCTAAATGCATTTTCATCAGATCCTCATAATGGCCCTGGGAGATAGACATTACAATCCCCATTTTGTAGTTACAGAAACTGAAGGGAAGTGAAGAATCTTGGCCATGGTTACTTGACAGCTTATGTCAGAGACAGCATTCAGGGCTCTCTCTACTCTACTACTTAGGCTCTTGGCCTGTTTTAAGGAAGATGATTTTGTTACCAAGAAGAAGATGGAATGGAGAGTGAATCATAGGACCAGAGATTTATAGCTGTAACCTTCTAAGTCATCTAGTCCAATCTCTTCATTTTCACATATGAGGTAATAGAGGCTCAAAGTGGTCAAGGGACATGCCCAAGGCCACACAGGTCACAGAGCCAAGATTTAAATCCTGATCTTCCAACTCTAAATCCAGCCTTCTTTCCACTATACTTTGCTGACAAGAATAGAAACAGGGACAATTAAAGCACTTGTCATGAACTCAGAAGATCTCGGTTCAAATTCCAGCTCTACCATTTACTATCATATAGGACTATGGGCAAATCACTTCCCTTTTCTGGACCGATTTCATCACCTGTACAATGATGGAAGTAGACAAAATTATCTCCAAGGTCCCTTCAGTCTTTAATGCATATGCTCCAATGAGAAGCTTACCTTGGAGAAACCATTTCAAATGTACTCCCTTTCTCTTGGGCACCCAGTAACTTCATATTGACCATCTGCCCACTGTCCTCACTGTGGCACCCCATGCAGGTTCTTAGAAGTCCTGAGTCTTGCTCAGAAGCATTCAGTCTGTTAGTGGTTAATCCAGGACTAGAATGCAAGTCTTTTGCAAGTTTGCATAGTACGTAGTTGGGACCAAACACACTGCCTCCCTATTCCAAATAGGTGTCAAATTCTTTGAAGTAGTTGGAGGAAGAGGGGGTATATTTACTCCAATTAAGTGTTCCTCTTCTGGAGTTTCTTTCAGAGACATTTTAAGTGTCACACAAAAAGGCACCCCCTGCTTTCTGATCCCCAAATAAAAGGTATTTCCCCACTTGATTCATGATTTGCTAATGTCAGTTACAAAATATCAATTACAGAAAGACAATTCTTACTGGCCCCCAGCAGGGTCCTAAACACATGGCCTTCCTATTACTCTTCAAGTTTCAGAGTCCTTGTGATTTAAGAAATGTTTACATTTGAAATATTATTGTCATCTGTTATTTGGGGTGGTTTGTTACTCTGGAATAATGAACAAGAGCTGGAGAAAACCATGTAATGTATTGAAAGTTACTGTGAAATATGCAGAGATCTCAAGTAATTTGGTTAAAAAAGCCTTAACTAAAATTTTCTTTGGAAGAAAATGGGAAATATGAGACAGATGGACAAAAACTGATTTCAAATGTATTTTCTG
Organism: Bettongia penicillata ogilbyi; assembly: GCA_023548195.1. NCBI lineage: Eukaryota > Metazoa > Chordata > Mammalia > Diprotodontia > Potoroidae > Bettongia > Bettongia penicillata. The sequence continues at coordinate 1,608,053 of JAJHZJ010000723.1, forward strand.
GCATGATGTTATAATTAGTAAGGGGATTTTTTCCTGGTGGAAAAATAACCTGGAAAACACTTTTGAATCTTTGCTTCAGATAAATATTGCGTGTTATAGTGGAAAGAGTATGAAATGAATTACAAAGGTATTTCTTGTTTTATCTCTACCTATTCATTAACTTAGATAAAGTCACTCTTTGTTCTATCAAACCTTTAAAGAACAGTTAATTTCAATACTATATAGACTATTTGGGAAAATTGGGGAAGAAGGAGTACTCCCAAATTCCTTCTATGATACAAATATGGTTTTGATACCCAAGCCAGGAAGAGATAAAACAGAAAAAGAAAATTACAGACCAATTTCTCTAATGAATATAGATGCAAAAATTTTCAACAAGATTTTAGCAAAACGAATACAGCATCTTATCAAGAGAATAATACATTATGATCAGGTAGGTTTCATACCAGGAATGCAGGGCTGGTTCAATATTAGGAAAACTATTAGCATTATCAATCATATCAACAAGAAAACCAACAAAAACCACATGATTATCTCAATTGATGCAGAAAAAGCTTTTGACAAAATACAACACCCATTCCTATTAAAAACACTGGAGAACATAGGAATAAAGGGAACCTTCCATAAAATAATAAGCAGTATCTACCTAAAACCTTCAGCAAGCATTATATGCAATGGAGATAAGCTAGAGGCATTTCCAATAAGGTCAGGGGTGAAACAAGGATGCCCATTATCACCATTATTATTCAATATGGTACTAGAAATGTTAGCGGTAGCAATTAGACAAGATAAAGAAATTGAAGGAATAAAAATAGCCAAAGAAGAAACTAAGTTATCACTCTTTGCAGATGATATGATGATATATTTAGAGAATCCCAGAGATTCAAGTAAAAAGCTACTTGAAATAATAAACAACTTTGGCAAAGTTGCAGGTTACAAAATAAACCCACACAAATTTTCTGCATTCCTATATATTAGCAACAAAGTCCAACTCCAAGAGATAGAAAGAGAAATCCCATTTAAAGCTAGAGTAGACACTATAAAATACTTAGGAGTTTACCTGCCAAAACAAACCCAGGGATTATATGAACACAATTACAAGACACTTTTTGCACAAATAAAGTCAGATTTAAGTAAGTGGAAAAACATCAGTTGTTCATGGGTAGGCCGAGCTAATATAATAAAAATGACAATTCTACCTAAATTAATCTACTTATTTAGTGCCATACCAATTAAACTATCAGATAATTATTTTCTAGAGCTGGATAAAATAATATCAAAATTCATTTGGAAAAACAAAAGGTCCAGAATATCAAAGGGACTAATGAAAAGAAATGCTTGGGAAGGTGGCCTAGCGCTACCAGACCTCAAATTGTATTATAAAGCAGCAATTATCAAAACCACTTGGTATTGGCTAAGAAACAGAGGGGTTGACAAATGGAATAGGCTTGGCACTCAAGACACAGTTGGCAAGGAATATAGCAACCTCCTGTTTGACAAACCCAAAGATCCCAGCTTCTGGGATAAGAACTCATTGTTCGACAAAAATTGCTGGGAAAACTGGTTAACTGTGTGGCGGAAATTAGGCATAGACCCATGCCTGACACCGTACACAAGAATAAAGTCCAAATGGGTACATGATTTAGGTATAAAGATTGATACCATGAATAAACTGGAGAAGCAAGGTATAGTGTATTTATCAGATTTATGGAGAGGGGAAGAATTTTTTTCTAAAGAAACGATAGAAAGCATTATGAAATGCAAGATGGATAATTTTGATTACTTTAAACTGAAAAGTTTTTGCACAACCAAACCCAATGCAACCAAAATTCGGAGGGATGTAGTAAATTGGGAAAAAATTTTTACAGCTAAGCTCGGGGATAAAGGCCTCATTTCTAGAATATATAGAGAACTGACTCAAATATATAACCATCCAAGTCATTCCCCAATTGATAAATGGTCAAAGGATATGAACAAGCAATTTTCAGGGGAAGAAATCAAAAATATCTATAATCATATGAAAAAGTGCTCTAAATCACTATTGATTAGAGAGATGCAAATCAAAACAACTCTGCGGTACCACATCACACCTGTAAGATTGGCAAACATGACAGAACAAGAAAATGATAAATGCTGGAGAGGATGTGGGAGAGTTGGAACACTAATTCATTGTTGGTGGAGCTGTGAGATCATCCAACCCTTCTGGAGAACGGTTTGGAACTATGCCCAAAGGGCTACAAAAATGTGCATACCCTTTGACCCAGAAATATCACTACTAGGATTGTATCCCCAAGAGATTATAAAAACGGGAAAGGGTCCCACGTGTACAAAAATATTTATAGCAGCACTCTTTGTGGTAGCCAAAAACTGGAAGTCAAGGGGATGCCCATCAATTGGGGAATGGCTGAATAAATTATGGTATATGAATGTAATGGAGTACTATTGCGCCATAAGAAATGAGGAACAAGAAGACTTCAGGGAGGCCTGGAAGGACTTATATGATCTGATGCTGAGCGAAAGGAGCAGAACCAGGAGAACTTTGTTCACAGCAACGACCACAGTGTGCGAGAGTTTCTTCTGGTAGACTTGGAACTTTGTAATAACACAAGAACTTACTGAGGAAAAAAAAAAATCCTAATGTCGGTCTTCAAAGGCAAAATGCCTTCCACACTCAGAGAAAGAAATGTGGAAGCCACTTGCAGAATGTAGCAGATCATGTTTGTGTGTGGGTGGGTTTCAGTGTAATATGTGTTGATTTGTTATATGATTTCTTCCATTTATTTTAGTTCGACTACATAGCACGAATATAGTGAAAATGTGCTCAATAGGAAAGTATATGTAGAACCTAAACAGGGAGGGGGGTATTGAGGGAAGGGTGGGGGGAATAAAATCTTAACTTTAAGGAAATGATTGTAAAACATTAAAAAAAAAATAAAATTAAAAAAAAATAAATAAATAAAAAAATAAAGTCACTCTTTGTATCTCAGTTTTGTCCTCTATAAAATAGAAACAATAGCTTGTGTTAGCCTAAGAGACTTCTTAAGTTTTACAAAGTGTTTTACATATGTTATCTCATTTGACTCACATACGTAAAAGAGGCAGAATAACATCTTGGATAGTGTTGAATTGAAAGTCATGAAGACTTGGGTTTGAATTCCATCTCTGATATGTGTGTAACCATGGATAAGGCAATTAACCTCTTTGGAGCCTAGTTTCCCCCAATTTAAGATTAATGGTATTATGAAAATAATCTCATATAGGTCAAGAGTGGTTGATCAGTGGAATAGATTAGGTATACAATACACAATAGTAAATTACAATAGTAATCTAATCTTTGATAAACCCAAAGATACAAGTCTTGGGACAAGATCTTACTATTTGACAAAAATTGCTCGGAAAACTGGATAGCAGTTTGGCAGAAACAAGATATAGATCAACATCTGATACTGTATGACAAAATAAGGTCAAAATAAGCATATGGTTTAGACATAAAGGGTAATATCATAAACAAATTAGGAGAGTATAGAAAATTTTACCTCTTTATAAAGGAAGAATTTATGACCAAACAAGAGACAGGAGGATCACAGAAAGTAAAATAGATAATTTCGATTACATAAAATTATAAAGGGTTTGCATAAACAAAACTAGTATAGCCAAAATTAGAAGGAAAGCAGGAAAATGGTGGGGGAGAGATTTTTAAAGCAAGTTTCTCTGATAAATATTTCTCATTTCTCACAACTGAGTCAAAGGTTTAAAAACACAAGTCATTAGCCAATTGATAAATGGTCAGAGCATATGAATCATCAGTTTTCAGAAAAAGAAATTGCAGCTCTCTATAGTTGTATGAAAAAATGTTATAAATCCTTATTAATCAGAGATATGCAAAATAACAGAACTCTGAGGTATCACTTCATATGTATCAGATGGGCTAACATGAAAGAAAAGGAAAATGATGAATGTTGGGGGAATATGGATGCATTGTTGGTAGAGTTTTGAACTGGTCCAACCATTCTGGAAAATAATTTTGAACTATGACCAAATGACTATAAAACTGTGCATACCCTTTGACCAAACAAAACCACTACTAGGTCTGTATCCTAAAGAAAACAAAGAAAAAGGTAAAGGATATCTATATACAAAACTATTTATAGTGGCTCCTTTTGTGGTGGCAAAGAATTGGAAATTGAGGGGATGCCCATCAATTAGGAGATGGCTAAAGAACTCATGGCATATGATTGTGATGGAATGCTATTGTGCTATAAGAAATGCCAAATAGGGTACTCCAGAAAAACCTGAAAAGATTTATATGAACGGATGCAAAGTGAAATGATCAGAACTAGGGAGTATTGTATACAGTAATAGCAACATTTTATGATGATCAACTGTGAATAACTTCTATTCTCAGCAATATAATGATCCAAGACAGTTCTGAAGGACTTATGATGAGAGGTGTTGTCCATCTCCAGAGAAAGAACTGATGAAGTCTGAATGCAGATCAAAGCACACTTTTTCTTTAGTTTCTTTACTTCTCTTTTTTTGTCTGTTTTTTTCACGACTGACATGGAAATAAGTTTTATATGGTTACATATGTATAACCTATATCAAATTGCTTGCCTTCTCAATGGGTGGAAGAAGGAACAGAATTTGGAACTCAAAAATTTTAAATGTTAAAATTTATTTTTATATGTAATTGGGGGAAAAGAAAAAAAATTAAAAGAAAAAAAGAAAATGAGATTCTGAGAGAAATAGTGGCATAGCTATTAAATGTGTGAGGTAGTTTCTAAACCCAATTTTGCCCTGCTTTCAAATTCAGGATTATTTCTGCTGCCTCTAACAATACTTACTGCCATCCTCAGTCCACCTACCTCAAAGACGTTTGTTTTGTGTTTCATAATATTTAAATGACCTACTATTGTGTTACACTAGACAAGTCATTTAATTTTTTTGTGTTCAGGAATTTCTCTAGGATTTAACCACTGAGTCATAGATAAGTTTTGGTTTGTGCTATTAGACTGAAGTACCCCACATTAATGAAATCCAAACCCTTCATGTAATGTACTAACACTATTACTTTTGCCACATTAAAGTTTAAGTAGACCTTTGGCACCTGGCATGGAAATCTACAATCAAATTTCAAACAACTGATATAAAGAGACTTTGAAACTTGATGCAGAGAATTGTCTTCATGCACACAAAGGCATGTGCAATAGCATTCTACCTAGGAAGGTTCCCCATCTAAAGAAATCCACTTCCCCATCCTTCAGACATCACTAACACTAGTCAGCTCTAGTATTTATTAAAAAGTTTATTCCCGTTGGACTCATCTTTCATCTTCCTTTTGTCATAATTGTCATCAAGTCTTTCAGCTCAAAAGGAATTTATAGATTATATCACTCAAGTGACCATCTCACAATTGAAGAGACTGACTGCAAAGGAGGTGAAGGGGGCTAGTCAATGTAACTTAGCTAATTGGTGACAGAGTTGGAACTCAATCCCACTTTTCTCAAGACACAGCACTGGGCAATATTTGTTAAGGCTGGGTTAACAACTACTGATCCAAGACAAGTCTGATTTACAAAAGCTATTAATAGCTTTGGTCCCAGGTATAATCTAGGGGAAAGGTATGACCAATGGAAAGGTATAGCATTAGAACTGGTTAGCAAAATTCGATACTTGAGGTTATTGAGTAATGAAGGCAACTATATCAACTTGAGAAGTAATAATAATAGCTAACATTTATGCAGCATTACAATGTCCAGGCACTGTGCTAAGCACCATACACATATGATCGAATCTAATCCTCAAAATAACCCTGGTAGGTGGTTACTATTATCCCCATTTTACAGATGAGGAAAGTGAGGCAAACAAAGGTCAAGTAATTTACCTGGTGTCACACAGCTAGAAAGTGAGAGAGAGAGAGAGAAAAGAGAGAGAGAGAGAGAGAGAGAGAGAGAGAGAGAGAGAGAGAGAGAGAGAGAGAGAGAGAGAGAGAGAGAGAGAGGCTACTTGGACAACATTCTTGTTTAATCAGTGGGGCTCATATCATTCACCACAAAAGGACCACTTAATCATGTTTCCCAAATCTCCTCCCACTCCCCCTTCCCCACCACACCCTGGGATTCAAAGAAAATGCTCACTCTCTCAGAATATTTTGGTTGAATCTCTTCCAACCTGGAATGTTCCCTGTTTAATTAAGTATTTAATATCCATTATTTGCTGCATTTAGTGGAAATGGCTTGAATTCAGTCTGCTCTAAAAACTCAATTGCTGCCTGTGACAGGAAGACACACACTGATGAAGGCCTGATGCAGCTCAGCTAACAGTCATTCTCAACACATCTGGAAACATCTCATCATGGCCAAGCCTCAGAATTCCCACTTTGAAGACAGCAGCAATTAGCTATTACAGAAAGCTAGGCGAGGGCAAGAATCCAAATGATGGACCTCTAGAAACATGACTCAGAACTGCTCTCTACTTCCAAAGCTCTGGTCAGAATCAAATTAGATAATGCAAGTAAAGTGCCTAGTAACTAAAGCTATATATAAATATAAGGTATCATCCTTATTATCAATAACACAACACCTGACCCAGGAAAATAACCATGAAAATTTTCACCTGGGGAGATACATTCACTTTCACAAGGCTTGGGATAGGAAAAGGCAGATCTCTGCAGCTCCTTTTTTCTTAAGAAGCTGCTCCCAATTGACTTCAGCTAGATATAACTTGAAGGGAGTTGTTTGCTAGTGAAAAAGAAATAGAACTCACTCTTTAATTGCCCTTTAAAGTAATATGGTAGAAATAAAGAGAATTTTCAGGCACAGTATGTTAACAGACAGCCTAGAGGTTCTATTTTCTTTCTTCCTCAATGGGCAAACATATCCTATTGGGAAAGGTTAAGGAGTCTAATGAAGTCTAGACGTTGCTAATGGAGTAGAATATGATGTCAGCTAGTCTTGGATGTGGGATTTCTTGGTCCTAGGTTATCAAAATTACTATCTTATCATAATAAATATGTCTCCAATAGAAATGAATGGAATGCGCATGGGGTGACACTCTATATCTGATACCAGATTTCCTAGGTGGCAATAGGCTATACCAGGGACAACTAAGAGAAAGATGTGGTTCTTTTCTAAGTGTTCAAAAGTTCTGACTTGTTTAATGTCTTCTACAATATGGCACAGAAAGGCATATATCAGAGAATACAGCAAGATCACTTTTGTACCTGACAAACAAATTATTTGGGATGGGTTGGCCAATCAGATAGGTTTGACCAAGAGTTAATACCGGATAGGTGAAAGCATGAACCATAACTAACCCTTCCAGGTAGGAAATATGGCCTAAAAGTAGAAGGCTGTCATCTCTCCCTCTCTCCAGTCTATTCTTCATACTGTTACCTAGGTAATCTTGCCTTCTCTGATCGCATCATTCTTCTACTCAGAAAGATTTATTAATTTTTTCATTGCCCACTGATTAAGGCTCCTCATCCTGGTAGTCAGAACTTTCTATGGTCTGGTTTCAAGTTATGTTTGTAACTACTCGCTGGACTATAGTCCAGCCATACTTGACTACCCTTACTTGTTCTTTTTTTTCATACTCATGTTTAAACTTTGGCTGTCTACTTGATAAGATTGGACTATTCATTTCCCATCTTTACTTCTTATGTTTAATGGCCAAGCACATCAAGTTACCTCCTCTAGAAAACTTTCTCTGATCACTCCCTAAATCTTTTTTCTCTATCACTGCCAATTGAAAGCAAATTCATATTTCATGACATATTTTGCCTGGATCTCTCCTTCTTACTTAACATAATACTATAGACTGAGTCTTGAAAGGGAGACTAGAGGTCATCTAGTGTATCTCATTTTATATTTGAGGAAACTGAGGACAAGAGAATTTATGTAATTTTCCCCAAGCCCCTGAGATTCAAACTCAGGCATATGAATCACAATCCAATGTTCTTTCCATTGTATAGTCACCTAGGTAGTACAGTGGATAGAGTGCTGGGTCTGGTCTCAAGAAGACCTGAATTCAAATCCAGCCTCAAACACTTACTAGCTATGTGGCACTGGGAAAGTCACTTAACCTGTTTCCCTCAGTTTCCTCATCTGTAAAATGGTGATAATAATAGCACCTACCTCCCAGAGTTATTGTAAGGATCAAATGAGATCATTGTAAAGAACTTAGCATGGTGTCTACCACATAGAAAGTGCTATATAAATAGGTATAATTAAATCATGCTGTCAGCCTTTTCACATTCTTATCACTTTTATCAGAGTTACTAGCGTACAAATCTCCCTCCAGGCACACATAGGGCAAGGTTAAAGGTATGAAATGTGGAATTATTTATTCCTCTACAGCCAGATCTTACTTAGTGTCATACCCTACTTGAAGCAAGCACTCGATAAATGTATGTTGTTTTGAATTGATATAATGCAAACTGCTTTTATTTTGAAAGAACAAAAAAAAATAGTCCCAAGTCAACCCAAACATGTCTTTAACAGGACAAAATCCAGATGTGCCTGAAATGTCTCTCAATTGTCTGACATTTAAACAAGCATGACACATACCCAAAAGGAATGTGGTTTAGATCAGGTGCCTGGGATCCAGAATCCCAAATTTCATTCCCAACTTCTGTCATGGCTTCTTTCAGGCAGGTTTAGCAATGGATATCACTTCTAACTAACTTCTCCATTTGCAAAATGAAGATAATAACGTTGGCCCAATCTCCACTTCCTGCAAGTGTCCAGAGGATTAATGAGACAAGGGGAATTCTACCTATTTTCAACCAAAAAACATGCAACCATGCCCTCAACAAGTCCCCAGGCCTTGGCAGTTACCACTGGAGAAAGTATCAACTAAGAGACTGTGAGAAAGACTGTCTGAAGAAAGTAGGTGATAACCTGCTCTGGGTGGACTCTGTCCATAGTGAGAGGTACAATCCATCAATTGCAGGAAGAATTTCTTGTGAGCTCTTTGGAAATTTGAAAATGACCTCAGTTCCGATTAAATACCGAAAACAATGCACGCTATTCAAACCAATATCCAAAGTCAACTACGTGGAGCTTTTCACAACCTGATAAGGCTTCCATAACCTTGAGTTTTCACTTCTTCAATGTTCCCTTGATGCTTGACCTTGAATTTGGATCGGGAAAGGGAAAAAGAAAAGATGACATTCACTGAGTCATGTTTAATTAGAATGGGTATTCATGGAGTTATACTGACTATCATAATGGAGCTGTCTGAACTATTGCAGATGAGAGCCTGGGGAAATGGAAAGAGTGGTGGACTTTGGATAAAAAAAGCCAGTTCTGAATCCTGGCAGAACTGTCTCAGTGACCTCGGGCCAATGACTTCATCTAAGATTATAGCAGTTTGTACTAAAAGTGACATTTTAAATCACTTAGTCTACTCCTTCATTTTAT